>OZ026580.1:1786864-2069364 GCA_964020215.1 Aurelia sp. 3 sensu Dawson et al. (2005)
CGAATTTGCGTGTCGCTTAGAAATACAATTAAATCAGCTATATGTATCCGAAGCAGAAGAAACTATGATGAAGATGGCAGTGAACCAGATGCAACAGAAACAGAAAACCAACAGCCATCATAGAAACCCCATACGGATCTACGACTACCTAACCTTGCCTCAAGCCTATTTTGTTTACCAACAAGTAGATATGGCGCAAGTTTATCCACCACCCAACGCAGCCATATATACCCAGTATCTTCAAAGCCGATATGGCAGTTTTAAGAGTTGCCTGCACTGGTCGTACCTCTAACTACGTGGCAAGCCCATTGCAAACATAAGTAGCGAGATGATAGGATGATATTAAATAACGTCATGCATCCATGCAAAGGAGAATATAAAAACCACTCACTTCAAGGTTAACTTGACGTTGCATCCCCAACAAGCGAAATGTTGAACGCAATAACATTTGTTCAATGCAGTTACGACTAAAAGAACAATTAGAAATTTATAATAAAATATCACAAACATTGCAAGACTGTTAGAAGTAAAAGTTCAATACCAGTAGCCTCTTCTTAAATAAATCTTTCAAGTTCAATAAACGTGCCTGGTGAGTAAAAAAGTATCTACTAATTGAAATCATCAATTAGTGACTAGAACTGAGAACTGATTAGCAGTCTTAGCACAATCGTAAATGATAAGTAATAATATAATAATATTATACTAGATCATATTATATTATATTATATTATATTATATTATATTATATCATATTATATTATATTATATCATATTATATTATATTATATTACAATATTATATTATAGTAATAAAATGTAATGATATGTATGATATGTGTTTATGATATGAAATGATATGATATGGGCTTGATAATGGGTTCAAGCCCGAAACGTCGTATATTACAAAGCTCAGTTCGTAGCACAATTAATATAGCCTGCGTGCAGACTCTACAGTCAGTGCGGAGGAGCAAAAAGGAGATGAAAGCTCCCTGTAGAGTCTGCGCAACGGCGACCAATTCTGTGTTTCGAGTTCTCAGAGTTTGTGGAACCGTCTGGGATTGGCTGCACGATTTAACTATTGTTCTTTGTTGTGTTCAGCGTATTTTGTGTGTAACAAACATTATTCTAACATTTGTTACACACAAAGTACGCTGAACACAAGTAAAAACAAAAGTTAAATCCTGCAGCACATCACAGATGGTTCCATAAAATCTGAGAACTCGAAACACAGAATTGGTCGCCGTTGCGCAGACTCTACAGGGAGCTTTCATCTCCTTTTTGCTCCTCCGCACTGACTGTAGAGTCTGCACGCAGGCTAAATTAATACTATTTTATCTGTTTTATTGTAAATGATATGTGTTGGCCAAATTTTGTTGATTTTTCAACTGCCCACTTCAAGACTTGTGAGCAGCATCTTTTTTATGAAATTCCTAGGTCTGGTAACGATCCAAATCTATTTGATAACGGCTATCAATTAAGACAGCCTTTACGATCTTAACAAAAAACAATGACTTTCCATTTTTTCGCTACTCTTAATTTATCCCTTTTCCTTTCTCTTTTTCATTCTTTCTGGAGACCGAACAACTTATATACTGCTTATATACAACTTATATATATTTCCATCCCTGCTAAAAACTTATATACTTTGACAAAAGCAAAGCATAAAAAACCACGAGCAAAATATAAAAATTAAATTGAAGCTCCATCAAAAAAGACAAAATCTAAAACTGAATGAGTCGTTCTTTGCAATGTGATTCGTTCAAACGATGGATGCATTTCAGCAACTGTGAACAGCATGTGAATTTCATGAGATTTGAGAGAACGGAAATATTTACTTACCATCACGAGCAATAGCACGATTGCAAACAAAGCAAATGTCCCCAAAGAGCTACAAAATATGATTGTGACCAATAAATTTTCAGTTAAATATGATTTGATTTTCCAATAACTCTGAACAATAAAAGTCTGTTTAGAGCCTCATATAGTCTGCACTATTTCTATTATTGGCGGAATAAAAAAATCTGCCTTACCAGGTGAGTCAGAAATATATATCTTTGACGTTTTTGTAATGTATGTCTTTTTTGTTATTCTAGGTTTATTGTTGTATTAAATTTTTGTAATATGTCGTTAGTAGTGGGAACTCGATGACCTTGTGTCCTTTCTCGCTACAAACGACACAGTTTTCCTTTGTGTATTCTAGTTTAACGGTTGTTGTTGTTTTTGTATATTCTTAATATTTTAGGATAATATAAAAAAAGAATATAAATATATAACACACAAAAATTGATGCGATTTGATTCTCAAAAAGAAAGAAACAGAACTAAAGCTGAACAAAACATGGAAGGCAGGATTTTGAAATGCTGAATACGCTTCAAGCTGCATTTCTATCTTGGAATAGTCATTGTCTAAATCTTAAAAACATCAAGCTAATAACGTACGTCTAGCTACATTAGTAAAAGATAAGATAGAGCTGCTAAAAAATCTGTCAAGATAATTTCAAACAAGCTAACTTCATAAATCATTTCCTTCGAAATGTTAAACACAATATTCACCTCGTTGAAATGAGTCTCGCAGTAAGCTAGTCCGTTCTTTTCATAATGCCTATGTCCATAGAAGGGCTTTTCGCATTGAGCACAACAGAAATGCTACGAAACAAAGAGAGCAAGCTGTTAATACTAAATACAATTTGAAATGCACTTTGGTTAGATACAGGAAATCAGGAATGTCCTTTTAAATGTTTCAAACTAAAATCTTTCTGTTAGGAAGAGCTAAGTTTCTACAGCTGATAACTTTCTTTTCATAGTCAGACGATTGTTTTCAGCAAGTCTTCTTTCTAAATGACACCCGAGTCGATCATTGCATCGCATTCTTGTACTTGAAAAATCATCATTTTGATGAAGAATATATTTTGAATCATTTGAAACTAACACTATGTCCGACTCTTGTACAACTTCGCTTTCTCAAACATCAAGCTTGGGCTCTCCAAGAAATCATTTTGCCAAGACAAGAAATTTCTTGGACGAGAATGCAATTTCTTCATGACTACTTTGCTTTGTTTTCAGTGAAAGATATTTTCGCTGCTCCTCGTCTGCGTTGCAAAACGTATTAGACTACATTTCTTTCAAAACATTCAAAGAATGTTCTTGACTCAAAAATAAAATAACAACTAATTGATACTAACGTCAACGTGCCACTGTTTGCCAAGGGCATTCACAACACGATCTTCAACTGGACGTCTGCAAAAAAACATACCATTATCAGGGCTTTACTAAAATCTCATACTTCTCTGAAATCTGGTTCATGTCAATAAAAAGCCTATAAACGCAAATGAGGCCTATATTCACGCCATCTATAGGCTTCATATTTTCATATTTCATATTTAATTCATATTTAATTCTTTTCCAGACTTTACCTTAGCTACACAAGCTATTAAAGGACAAGTCCGGGGTTTATAAGATTTGCGTCAAAAAGCAACCTTACCAAATGCTGAACGCCAATTGAGACTTCTTTCCGAGTTTCGGGATCTCTACCGGCTGTAACTTCGCATAATTTTATTCGTAAGTTAGGCCAAAATGTCGTCGCCATTTTGTATGATTGAACGATAAGGAGGTTAGCCTCGGTTTACAAGCCTAGGTTTAAAGGCTATATTGTGACATCGGAAAATCTTTCAAGTTTTCTTGCGGGAAAACATCTTGTACGCAAGTGGGACGAAAATGCCAAAGTGTGCAGGATGTAAAAATGCAACTGGCAGGAAACTTTCGTTCAGGTCGAAAGTGAAGTGTGCGAAATGATGTCATGAACTATGACGTCATTTCGCAAATCTCGAAGATTGAAACACGCAATTTCGCAGAGAAAAGAGAGAAAACGTTGGAAAAAAGTACTACACACCAATCACAACGACGTAATCTTTCATTTTATCGACAATTATACCAACCCCTGACTTGTCCTTTAACAAGATCCGGAAAACTGGATTCCTCGTTGCTAACTGAGTACATTGACAAAGACTTAGTGGAAGAATCACCAATTGATCAATCAATCAATCAATCAATCAATCAATCGATTAGTCCATCCTACTGTCAATGAATCAATGATTGCCTGATTAACTTGACAATTGCTTGGATCATATCAATAGCTGCACAGACCTGACGATAAGAAGTCCATTAAAGTTTCATTCCTCAAAATGTGCTGATGAGTTAGCTCGTGGCTTGAGCAGTCAGGCCTCTGAGTTACTATTACATGACTGACTGATTGACTGATTTCTGGATAGACTGAGTTGATTATCAAATGATCAACTTCATCACTGACAGAAAGATAACGGCTCACCTGCAAGCACCACAAATTGGTGTTCCCATCTTGTCATGACAACGTAAACAGTACAATTCATTGTTTCTCTTGCGACAGTTCACATCAAGCTCTTTGCTACAGTCAGAAATAAAAAAGTCGTGACATACGAGAAACAGTTGGATTATATTCTACTCTCAGCATATGGACGGGAAAAAAGAGTATCTAAGCCTCTTCAGCAGCATAATTAAGCCTCCTCGCCAAGATATGGAACCACGTAGAACATTAGGTGTTAGGCAAGACATTTAAACAAGAGTTTCATGATACATTAAGGAAAAAATCGTTTAAATCCATCTACAGTATAAGATTAAGTTCTAAGAATTTCCAAAGGTGCATGTTACTTTACATCGCTAGGTACACCCTGCTTAACTCCTGCCTCTGCAGTCTTTTTTAATAGCTAAGTGAATAAAACTTACTTGCATGCATAACAATTGTAATGCCATGGATGAACCGGTTCTCCCATATACATGATGTGGCCACCTTCTTCAATGTACGTACTGTGAAGAAAAGAAGGCTTGTAAAATTTGCGAGTCATATCGCTGAGACAACTCCATTTTTCATTTTATATTCATACACGTAAAAAGTTTCAGTATAAGCTATAACTACTGTTTTCCAAACTGACGTGTTGAAAAAAAATTGATAGATATAAAGTAACAAAGTAGCCCTAATACAACGAAAAGAAAACAAAAGAAAACATTAGCTCTGGCTCAGTGCATTGATATCGTTTATTGATAGCCGTCTGAAAGCACTGAGGGAGGGTGCCACTTTAGCTTCCCTGCACAAGCTGTTCCAAAGTATGGCCCCTCGATACGAGAACAACTTTTGACTTTTGGCCAGTAGTCCAACATTGGGAGCACTGTTTCATTCAAAACCAATCCAAATTCTCAGATGAGCCAACTTTATAAGAATTCTTAGACTAAAGCAGTGCAAATGTACACAAAACCTGCACTGCAGTATTGAGTTATTTGTCTTTTATTCAAATTTTCATCGGTCTTTCTTTAAGTTCTCTTCAGAAAAATTCAGTCCAAATCACCTCAAGTTGTTGAAGTAATTAAAGAAAAGAAACTTACTGACATCTGTTGCAAAGGTATCTTCCTCCTGTAAAATGAATATTGGAGAACTGTTTTAGAAAGGATACTTATGATTGAATGATGGAACAAGTTTTGGTGCTTGTTGATTGGATGGCCTTTGTTCTGAGATAAGCCAATCAGTGGCTCAGGTGTGATGTTCACGTGATATTCAAATGTCTGTTGTTGTGTTTGGTATAAAACAGCCCGGTAGTGTCATTTATCTGTTCTTTGCATGAACGAAACTGAGGAGTGAGTGACAAAACGCGTATTTGGTGTAATGATTTGGTATAATAACGTTGTTGGTACGTGATGACTTGATTTCCTTGCAGGTTTAACAGTTAGTAATTCTTCTTTATCGCTACTTGAACAATTACTGTAACTATAGTATAACAGAACTATAGTATAACAGCTCACCTCAAATACACATAAGATACTATATTAAGTAAATGAGAGTCTTGGTACTACCTTTGGCTTTCTCAGCAGCATGACATCTTTTGCAAAGAGCCCTAAAAGACAATTTGAGTGAGCTATGGTATATATATAGAATATTGGTGGGAAAGCATTCTTGTCAAGTGACTTAATTAACATGCAACGATTGGATCATTTTTTTAAACAAAATGTGATATCATCAGTCATTGGGGCCAAGGGAGCCAAAGTAATAATTTGAGGGAAGAACACCAACAGGGAAGCAGGCCCATGGAGAGCTTCACAAGGCCCAGGGACAAAACTGCAAAATAAGGCCCCCTGCAAGTGAACTGAGCAGAAAATTTTTCAATCCTGCCCTTTAAAGTGGCTTAAAATGCATTTCAGAGCATTTCCTGCAGTCAAAATATCATTCTAAAATCTTCAATTATCAGGCTGGTTAGACCTTTAGACCCTAGGGCAAATGGCCCCTCCTGGCCCCCTCTCAGCGGCCCTGCAGAGAAGAACATCATATTTCTATGTGAAGCAGCATTGTCTAGAAAGTACTGGTCTTCTGGCTGTTGCATAGACAAGATCCAAAAACACGACTAAAGAAAGTTACCAAAGAAAGTGGGTGATTACGAACATACCTGCCAGCATTCTTTATAAACCCAGTATCAGCCAAAGGATCTTTACATAGCTCACAACGAAAACAATCTGGATGCCAATTAGCATGCATGGCTTTTATAACCCTTCCAATCACATATTCACCTGACAAAGAGACAAAACTTTACTGCTACAACTCAACCATCTTTGGCCCCTCTTCTGTCCCTTGTAAAGCGAATGTGTGATTGCTTGATTCATTCATGATACTACCCTTCACACTGTCAGATATCCATAATTTGCACATCTGACTTTAATCACTTGCTTGAAGGTGTTAATTCTTTTAAATTTTGTTGAAGGGTAAATAAATAGTGTAGTCCTATTTATTAAAGGGTGCTTTTGACCCTTGTACACATGTAAAAATATCTACACAGTTCTACAACTCTTTCTCTCAAAGTCTGCTTGATTTTGTCACTGTTTGAGAACAAACGAGGTGCCGTTTTTAACGCACCTACTGTACTTGTTTTGCCTGTCCCACGCCAAGTCAACAATGACTGGACAGATTGACTCAGAAAAAGTCCCAGCCTCTAAGCTGAAGTCTCTCCTGTGCAACTGTATAAAAATTTGGACAGCACACCACAAATGCAACGATTTGGGAAGAGCACTATATTGCACAAAAGCTTCACATCATTTGTCTTCCCAATAAAAAATGATCAAATTCAATAACAGATGATCAAGTTCACATATGATGACATAAACCAGGAAGGCCTCAATGTACTAAATCTAATCATTTTTTCAGCCAATCAATTCATGCAACTTTTTCCCCACAACTGTGAACTGGTGCACTGAAGCTACATTCCTCCAAAATAGCCACACAAATAAGACACAATTTTTTGGGATACCATGTCTTTTGTAGAAAATTTGTGTTGAATTGTGTTTAGGATCCATCAATAATGAATGAAACTCAAACTGAGACTGAGACTATGCAGCACATGCTTCGTAAAATATCCATTCAAAGGAACATTAACTGCAAGCAATTCTGTATAAACTCACCACAGCCATTGCAGCAAGGGGCATACAGCTGTTGGAAATCATATTCACAGTACTGTCTTCCATCATACTGCATAAAAAAGGGAACAAAATTTAGCCAGAATGAAGCTGAGAATCTTTTCACCCTGTCTTCTCTGCATGGATCATATTTGAAATTTCAAAAGATCCTGAAGCATCAGAGTGGCATACCCTTATAAATATCTATATATCAACATCACTTACCAAGTCCAATGCACAGGATATCCCTTCAAAAAGGTGCTGTGGTATCATTTTTGCAATTTTAGTCTAGTCATGGCCTCACCAAGGGTATATACTTGACAACATTGGTCTAGTGGACAGTCATTTTTTCTGACAAAGTGGTCAACAAAGCCTTTGAAAGTAGGAACTTCATCATGACAACCCATTTGGAATGATAAACTAGTAAATGAAACAAAAATCAAAATTTTGAAATTTTACAAGATTTCTGGGTTCAAACCAAACATTCCGAAATACAGTACATGCCAACCCCGAAGGCTTGGAAAAGGTATCATTTTTTCGATATTAGTGAATCTAAGAACATCATTTTTGTAGACATTGATCTAGGCAAGGGTACCATTATCCTACAAATTGGTCCGGTCAATAGTACTACTTAAGAATATGCTTGCAGCAGATCTTCACCAAAATTTCAGCCAAGAACCTTCTCTGTGGTCCAAAGATGCTACTGTAATGTGATAAATTACACATGACTTACTCAATAAAATGTTCTCAAACACAGGTAAAACAACTGTGTGTGATCTGCACATTTTGATGCACAGTACCCAAACTGGAAAGTTGTACAGGGCATGCAATGCAAGAAACTTGTTTGGTATTTCATCTTGGCCTCATTGTCACAGATAAACAAAAGATCTATTTTTTGACCTCCTGCTCTCAGCTATGGAACTAAGAACTTTCTATGGAAATCATGTTTAGATCATTCTACCTTTGTACATAATGCAAATAGCACAGCTTAGAATCGCAAATACTGCTAAAGATTCACACAGAAAAACTTGATGTTTTAGCGTAACCATAGGTTCTGACGCTTCACCACTAACGGAGCAATTGCATTGAATGTGATTGGTACAGATTGCCTTACACCTGTGAATAAATTAAAGGATCCAGCAATCACATACCTCATAGAACAGACCATTCTCAAAAGGGCGAAAGCACTGAGCACATCTGCAAGATAAATAAATGTACTGGAAGATGGGAAAAAATTTTAAAGACAACATGATCTAAGGTAGTAGTGCATTGATAGCAGTAGAGTACTATTGACCTGGTCCAAACACTTTTCAAAAAACCAAGATTTTTGGCTTGGTCAAAGAATTCTTTGAGAGGAACCCGCCCCAAATAGGCTTCTCAGCTAATGCTACAAACCTCACAGTGAGATCTGCATCTGAGGTTCTAATTTGAAAAATATCTTTCATGAAGGATGGATTCAGATTATGCAAAGTTTTAAAAATTTCCAAAGAAAGCGATCTAAGTCGGGAATCATGCATCGCACATCGTTGGGACTTCAGTAGAAGATCATTATACCAACTGAAATGATCATTATAAAGAAATGAAAGTGCACTTTCTTGTATCTTTTCAATCTCATTCGTGGATTTTGCAGAACAGAAATGCCACATTAAAGGACATAATTGAATGAAGGTTTAATTTTTGCTACATTTTTTCCAACTTGTCAGCAATGACCAACCATTTGAAAAATTATTTTGAATATTTTTTTGCACCATTTGAGTCATGACACCCGTTTAACTGTTAACTAACAAGTTTGACCTTACAATGTACTGCATAGATATACAATTTTGTCGATTTCTATTCACGAAAGCAAACAAAGTGGGAACAGATGGACCGGATGTTTAGGCCTAAGTTTCTCAATCGCCCTTCCTTTTCCGAGTTTAACTTACACAAAGCATTTTTCATGATAAACTTGGCCACTGGTATTAACCATACGCTCTTCTTCGCTGAATTTATCATGGCAAACAAAGCACATAGCTTCTCCTCCTCTGAAACCAGGCATCTTTCCAACAGCTTTCCCTTCCTTCCTTGCCACCAGCTTTCGTCTCTCTCTCTTGTTATGGGCCTAAACCAACCAAAGCCTCTGCGGGTTCCGTGCGACAGCGCAGTTACGGCTCCACTCCCTTCAAAGGAATTTCTAACAGGAAGTAAGACAATCGAATACAAAGGTGTGGTTTAGAAGTCTGGAAACTAGTCTCAAAATCATTTGGCGGGAAATTAAACAATTGTTGTTGTCGTTGCTTTTGTTGATCCGCCATCTTGCAAAGGCAAAGTTGCCAACCACCGTCGAAATATGAAGAAGGAAAGGTATGAATTCATCCTAGGATCTACATATCCAGCCTACCCTTTTCTATGTTCTCGGAGACCAGTTACTAGGCCTATGTAATGGCTCAAGCACAGGCACAAGCTTGTCATCAATTATAGTTGTTTGCCCAGTTGTGTTGTCCGGCAGGCAAAAAGAAGACTGTGTGCCAAAAATATCGAACCTCTGTGAGAATGCCAGATGACCAAGGAAGAGTAAATCTAAGGAGCAGTTTGCTAAGCTTTCTATTCTACTAACAGCATTTTTCATCAAAAGCTATTAAAGGCCAACTGTCTGCCAAGAAGGAAAAAATGTCCTCCCCATGGGTCTGTGAAACAGCGGTGCAAGTCTCAGACATTGCAGCAAGAACTGTCAGGTAAACAGGGTTTAAACAGAAAATGAGTTTTGGACACAATTAGCATATGATTCCTGTGCTTGGTAACTACTTTGCACTAAAAACCACAACCCAGGTTGGAAAACATGCGTGATTTGGCTTACGTGTATTGCAAGTGACAGAATTTGAAGGTTCAAGCTGCAAGTAGACTTTAAAAAGCTGCAAGAGATGCAAAATTAACAATAGATCTTTTTTTATCTCATCTGAGAACCTTTTATTTTAGCTGCAAGTTGCAAGTTTGACACAATTTCGTAGGTGTGAGTGAATGCAAGTTTTCCAACTTGGACCACAACTTTACCTTCACTATTTCATTTGGTCAGATATTTTCCCAGATTTAGTGTTTGTAATTCTTTCTTATCATTTCATCTTATTTTACAGCAATTGAAAGTGTGGATGGACATCACCATGGCTGCAACTGAACTTGCAGAGCTTGTTGCTGATGATTTCACCGAATTTGAGCCAAGATTTGTCAAGGAAGTGGTTAGACTTCTAGAGAATGACAACACTATTCCATTCATTGCAAGATATAGAAGAGTTCAGACTGGGGGTATGGATGCTGACCAATTAAGAGACTTGAAAGCAGCTTATGATAACTTAAAGTGAGTATGGAAGTACCATGTTTGAGGCTGCCATGTAGAATAGTTTTATCCTCTTGCACTGTTATGCTGCCCAAAACTGGACTTCAATTTCTCCCAGAAGATATTCTTCTATTTTGCATATTCCAATTTAGTTCTTTCAATATCTATCAGATGCATCAAAGTCTAACTAAAAATATACTTCTTGTTTGACAATCAAAATACGATAAAATTAGTACTTTTCAACTTTGTGATGTCAGATTTATCAAGGAGATCTATTTCACATACTGTAAACATTGAGCAAGTAGCATAAATGAGCACTTTCTTCTGTTATGAGCATTCATGTGAATTCAGTCTTTTGACTTTAAAATTCTCTTTTCTTGACAGACTTGTTAGAGTAAAGGCTGCAAAGATTATTGAGAAGAACCAAGATGCAATCCCTAATTCTGTCAAACAGGCAATTCAGCAAGCCAGAACAGTTGAAGAAGTTAATGACCTGGTAAAGAGTTATATTACATGGCTGAAAGAAGAAACTGCTTTGAATAGTAGGAATGCATACTAAATGGTCAGATCCACAAGTCCTAGGGTGTCCTTTCAGTGGTAAAGGGGTGCACGCACAAAAATTACCATTTCATCTTGCTCCAGAATGTTTCCCTTCAAACAATAACATGCTCAAGATAAGGTTGATGAAAATATGATTCAAAACATAAAGGTTGAAGTACAATTTGCATGCATGCTAATATTCTGCAACATTGAAATGATAACCTGCTCTAACAAAGTACCCCCTTTTGACAACCAGCTCCTGAAGAGTGAGCTTCATTTGATATCTGCCTGTAGAAAAACAAGCAAAGACAATATCCTGCACATCCCTGTTCAAGAGATATTCCAAGTACCCCCTGGCTACAAGTACAAATTTTCAAGAAGGTTTATTCAGAGCAATCTAATTTTTAGTCCACTTGTTGCATGTTTTATTTGAAAAACAGCCGTCATTATTTCAGGAGGTTTCACATTCCACCAAAATTTGTTTGATACTGTCATAAACCAAGTTTCTTTAGACCCAAGCTACCTGTACTATCAATTCATTTTCAGTATGCTCCTTTCAAAAAAGGTGGAAAAGGAACATTGGCTGAGAGAGCTAGAGCACATGGCTTGGAAGCACCAACTCAAGAACTTTTTGCAAACCCAGCTAGAGTCATCAATCTTGAAAAATTTGTAAATTCAGCTGTAGAGGGTGAGATGCATATCTTGCTTGAATTTTCCAGTAACAAGGCAATGTTAAACTTCTTGTCTAGAGTCAGGTTTTGTGAATTACTAGCCCTATGATTATGCTTTTAGGATTAGTGGCCATAAGGATTGTGTTTTTTGCAGTTTGTCTCTGCAGTACAGGCCTTTGTGTACATTAAAATGGCTTTCCTGCATAATGATTCTCTGAAGTTCTTTAAGAATTATCATTCAGAAGTCTACAGTCTTTCACATGGCTCAAGAATTCTTCTCATAATGTCCAAAATTCTTGAAAGTTTGTAAGGAGTATTGTCATGATACTATGCGCAAGACCTGTATGGTAGGAGGAGTGGTACCACCAATTATATATAGCAAAGGACTAACACAGAGAGATGAATTAATGGGAGTTTAATATTTCATTATTTTTCATATATTTGGTCACAAAAGGATTGCAGACAGTTAAAGATATTGAAATGGGTATTCAACACATTCTTGCTGATTTGGTATCAAAAGATGAAGAAACTAATGCTATGGTAAAGAAAAGGTATTCCTCTTTGTTTTCAAATTACTGATATATCTGTAGATATGTAATGTTTGTTTAATTGTTCCTTTAATAATTGGTGCATAAGACCTCATTTATAATGTACTCGGTACAGTTTTCATCTAGTACAACGTTGTCGTCATGTTGTGGCTCAAAGTGTTTGGCTGTGCCAGAAATAAACTCATTATATAGACAGAAGAAGCAAAATTGTTATGGATTAGCAGAAACAATGTGAACAGGAGGCTGCTCCATAACTGTACCATTACAGGTAAACATGATCTGAATGACTTAGTTGGAGGTTCAACCTCCCCAAATATATTACTACCTAGAAATCTACATTTGATACTTTTGCACCAAAATCTTTATAAGAAGTAAGGTATCTGAATGACAATACTCATGAAGTCATTGCCTAATCTTGCAGCATTGTTAGTCAAATTTGGATTGAAAGCAAAACTACTCCTACAAAGAAGAAAGCTGACAAAGAGAAGAAGTTCGAACACTACTACGATTTTTCCATGAATACTGACAGAGTAAAACCACATCAGGTAATTTTATCTAATCATTTTATGCTACATTTAGACTACGTTCACACGATACCAGTACATTTTGAAAACGGTGAAAAACGTGATGTTAGCGAAATTTGAGCTAGCATTCACACGATGCTGGGACATGTTGAAAACGGTACGAAATATGACTGTAAAAAACTCGTTGCAAGACTTTGGTGCCAAAGGAATGTACTTTCACCCTGAGAATCAATCAGTCTCGTTCCATAAAAGCCTCCAAGAATGTTTTGTTTTCATCATTTTTGAGTGCTCACACGATGCCGTTTCCAAAATGTGCTGGTTAGTGTTCTGTTTTCAAAATCTAATGTTTTTAAATCTGTCGGCAAAAAGGGCCGTTTTCGTGTAAACGGGAGGCCTATCCGTCACATTTTTCACCGTTTTCAAAGTTCGCCGGCATCGTGTGAGCGCAGTCCTAAGTTTCCCTTAACTTCATTTTTCTCAGCAAGACAAATTTTCAGAAAGTCTTTCAGATGCCTAGTAGACCTTGAAAATTGTGGCTAATCAGCTGATATATGTCATGTACTGTATTTAGAATTAAAAAATGATAAACTAGGAAACGAAGGCATATGTTCGTCGAAAGTCTTCATTAACATTTTACCTCAACGGTCTAGTTTTTACTGGAACTCAAAAATCTGAAATGTTTCACAAATTCATAGAAAATGGCACTTTGCTATGACGTATCAAATTTACTGTCAAAAATTTCTACCGTTGATTTTGCGTACACTTTTCCTACATTGATCTTTATGATTAATCACCAGTCGTAATCATTAATCATTGTGTTTCATTTGTACGCAGATTCTTGCGATTAATCGGGGCGATGAGCAAAAGATACTAACTGTTAAGATGTTTATGGGTGAGCAAGCAAAGAACAAGATTATGACTTGGCTAAACAGAAAATGGATTCCACACCATGGTGCAGGTATTTCTATAACCTTGAATATGTGAAAAAAGGCTTTCATTTTCAGCTCGTACTGCATGGAACAGCATCCCTCTCAGAATTAGGGAACTGCCAACCCTCCTGCAGTTAAAGAGAAATTTAAAAGCTCATCTAAAGAGCTGTATTAACATGAAAACACCACTCTCTGGAAGAGCAGCAAATAAGTCCTAACAGTTCTCACTTTACCTCCTTGTATCATTGATTGTAATTTTGATTTTTATGATTTGTTGATGCTGAAGGGATTTTGTGTTATAAATAATTTAATATGAAAATATATGAAATATAATATGAAAGAGATGAAAGACGCCGCAGCTGTGCTTCATTGCCGCAGCTTTGCTCTTTTTTTGCGAAGGAAAAATTATCTGCTGCTGTGGAAGAACTAACGTTAACTTTGAAACCTCCTCCGCAGAAAGATATAAATTTTTCTCTGAAGGAACATATATGCTGAAACAGAATTGCGGTGTCTAACTACTCATGCTATAAAATCTTAAAAGTTACAAGTAACCAAAACCCGATTACAGCTAGTATTATATTAACACGAGATGGGAGTTTCGACTCTCAGAAACAACCTGGTTCAACTGGTGCCTGTGATCCCTCCTGATACAAAACTAGATCCTTTCAGCTTTAGGGCTAACAATCCGGTTGTTACTCACCCTTTTCCAAACGTTTTATTTTACTTCATTGATTTGCATATACCTCAGACGTTACTCAGTATCCCTAGAAACGTGTTACACTGTCCTATTCCCATGGAGCAGGTTCTTGATTGCCTTATTCTTCTGTGTTTGCTTTACAATACTGCTAGGAGATTTTCTGATGTCCTTCGATTAAACGAATGCAAAACCTCATAGTGCTCTGTATCTTTATGCCTTACCTTGTTTAAAACACAAGATCTTTTGCTTCAAAATGTGGCTTGTTTCGAGCAGTTGTATGGATATACTATGTCTGCTGCTTTTGTGTGATTTCAAATTCTCTAAACAGCATGAATTTATTGCAGATAACAACAAGGCTCTACTTGCAGCGGCAACTGACGATGCTTTTAAACGACTCATTGAAAGAAAATACTTAAAAAGAGCAAGGTAAATGACTGCATGCCGTGTGAAATATGATGCATTAGATAAGCAGTGGAAGGCTTCAACCGGAGCCTTTAGGAACATCATTGGGATTGGTATCATCAGCGAGCACCAGTGATCCTTTGAAGAAGCTGTATTGCAAAGTGACGTGTGCCTAATGGATGTAAAAATTATATTTGCATTGACTACCGGTTGAGTCCAAAAAGGCCCGGCGCTTGACAGGCTACTGCTCTCTGAGTATAAAATCAACGATATATTGCGATATCTGATTGAATAGCTAACATGTTCAGTCATTTTTATTATTTTTATATGCTAACATTTGTCATCCCGTTCAGATTTTACAAGGAATTTTCTGAAAAACTTCCCTTGGACAATCCTTCAAAAACATGTATAAGTCGAAGGCAAGTTTTCTTTTATGCCTTACAGCATTGACTTTTTAGCACGTGCTTCCTCTTAGGGGCATAATACAGTCTTCACTCTTCCCCCTGGTATGAATAACTTTTTCAGGGGATTCCATTCTCCCAGCAGACCAAAATACATAAAGACATGTCAGTGTCATTATTCTTAGGTATGAAAACAAAGGGAAATTTTCCTCGTTGTTTTTATTCGTTTTGCACGTTTTGGGAAGGGGCTTTCTGCAGAAAATTTCCCATATACACATGTAGGAATCCTCGATTAAAGCCAGGTGAATAATTAAAACTATTTGGACATACTGGCAATAAAACAAGACTGTTTTCATTGTTTTTGCTTTGATATTCAGGGCACAGTGACCTTTCAAATCGGGACCGTTTGTCTTTTACTCACCCGTTACAAAAGACTGATCATTCAGCATTTGAATTTAGATACTAGTTTGCAAGTTGTATCCTAACCTTTTTACTTTATGATAATTTGGTATTCTCTTGGTTTATTTTAAGAGTGAAGCTAACTTCAAAAGCAGAAAGAGAGGCAGTCGAAGTCTTCTCAAACAATTTAAAGAGACTTTTACTCGCTCCACCTGTGCGTGGCAAAAACATCCTTGGTATTGATCCTGGTTTCAGTCATGGATGCAAACTTGCTGCATTGGACAAACACGGTATATTACATAAAAATCCAGCCATATTACAATGGAATAATGATTACACCTGTATTTCATCATTTGTTAACGAATGACTTTTGACACATCCACAGTTAAATGACAACAAACTTTCTTGAAAAAGTTCTTCTTCTGCTTTGGTTTTGGATCTAAAGAACCTTAGTTCAGTTCTACAAGGAACCCAAAGTCTTCTAATTTTTGTTCACCATGTCAACGTCTGTTACTAAATTCAAGTTTGATCTTCATGAAATAAAGCTACAGTCCGTATGCTATGATGGGGCTATGATTCAAACTTCTCTTGTAGCATACTTAAATATCATTTCAGGCCAGCTGCTTGATTCAGGGGTCATCTACCCATTCGGCAACGCTTCCAAAGGTGCTGAACAGAAAATTATTGGTTTAGTAGCAAAACACAGGTATACCATGATTCAGTTTAATGCTTTTGTTGTAAAGTTGTTGAGCAGTTTCATTCTAAAGCACGAGGATTCCTTGCAGTATTCTACGTGTCAACTTCTAAACTTAGCTTTTGGCTTTTAGCTTCTGGCCTCTGTTTTTTGGCTTCTGGCTTTAAGCTTTTGGCTGTTAGTTTCTGGCCTCTGTTTTTTTGGCTTCTGGCTTTTAGCTTGTGGCTTTTAGCTTCTGGCCTCTGTTTTTTGGCTTCTGGCTTTAAGCTTTTGGCTTTTAGCTTCTGGCCTCTGTTTTTTTTGGCTTCTGGCTTTAAGCTTTTGGCTGTTAGTTTCTGGCCTCTGTTTTTTTGGCTTCTGGCTTTTAGCTTGTGGCTTTTGGCTTCTGGCTTCGTAGGTTAACCAATGATCTATGCCATACTTTTAATTTTAGATGTGAAATGATAGCGATCGGAAATGGCACTGCGTGCAGAGAAACTGAGAGCTTCATTGACAACATGATCAAGAGGAAATCTTTCAAGACTTTTGATATCAGCTACTGGTAAGATCAATTGAAAGCCCTTTTTCTTCATTTTTATGGAGTGTCGAAAAAACATATGGATTTAGTTGGCTCTAGCAATTTCAATTTAGCTTTGATCGTTTGCTGACCTCTCTCAGAATTTTCTTCAATAGCCAACTTGAACATAGGTGCCTTATTTGTTGGTATTTGTGCTTTGATAACAGATATATTAAAACCATTCTCCTTAAATTTGCCCATACAATGTTTAAATAATTTTTTCGTCCCTTTAGTATCGTCAACGAATCTGGTGCTTCGATATGGAGTGTAACCAAAGAAGCAACATTAGAATTTCCAGATCTGGATCCTAATCTTAGGAGTGCAGGTAAGCATAAGAGATAGTTTTCTGTCTACCTTCTGCGTAAAGAGGCCCGGTGGCCAGTTACCCGAAGATTAGGAGACCAGCTCCTTACATTTTCTGAATTAGGCTAGATTAGATGCCGATGCCAGACTTATTTAGATATATTTTCGCAAGTATATCAAGTGTGTTGGCGATCCATGTTTACAGTTGTCTCTTAATATCTTGCTTTATTTACATTTTTTTATTTATCAGTTAAAAACAAAAATAAACTACACGGCAACAATTACATTAAACTGCGACATTCATGGCGAGGAAAGACACGAGGTCACCGGTGCCTCACCATGAATGCCACTTACAATTCAATTAAATGTTACCACAACAAAAAGAAAATTAAAGTGGGAAGAAAAATGGGAGGTCCTGCTGCTATATCTCAACAATAATTCAACCTTGCCGAGGCCGTGATGAAGGAAATGTTTGCTTCTAATATCATTCTGTTTGAAACTGTACTCAAATTATGATTACCAAACAAGAGTAAAGGACAAAGTTCTTTCAAATTTACATCGGCAACATTGAATTCATCGATATCTAAGAGTTGGTCGAGGAGATCTTGGCGAAATATGTTGCATAGGGGGCAGTGCAGGAGAAAATGCTCATTATTGTTTACATTTGCCGTATATGGCTAATTAGCAATGGATGCTGTATCCCGATTCTTTTGCCGTAGGTGCTTTTCAAGCGATTGCAGGCTGACTAAATATGAATGCTACTTCTGCACACTTTGCTTATTTGTATATTTTTCGTAGTTTCGATTGGTAGACGTCTGCAAGACCCATTATTGGAGCTAGTCAAAATAGAACCAAAACACATCGGTGTTGGCATGTACCAGGTTGGGTTCCTGTGGCTTTATTTCTTCCATTAAAGATCGCAACACAACCTCGTCCTTCGGGCCTTTGTCATATTTTGGACTCCCAATATGACAGAAGGACCTGGGACAAGAATGATCGGAACATAGATCGTTTAGCAAATGGCTACGTGCTTTGTGGAAAGTTTGGTACCCGTCATCTTGGTCGCTGCAGAAGAGCTTCACCTTTAATTGTCCGTTTTTGGAGCAGCTGTGATATAACAGGCATCCATTAAAAATTTGATACCTTGTTTTAGCCAGTTTGACAAGTGGTTGCTGATTTATGGCACACAAAGGGAGCACAATGCTTATTCCAAAAACAGCACTTTTTTCGTTCTCAAAATGCTAAAATCAGGTAACTACTAGAATGGTGAAGGTGTTGGGGCGCCGTGTTGTAATCCACTGACTTTGCAACCAGAACAGTCAGGCGGACGGGGTTCAAATCCCACCAGCACCTTGAGCGTCATGACAAGGGGTCGCGGACTCGATTAGCGCTTAGCTATTTCTGCGATTCTAGCGTCAATGGGCTCTATTACTGTGTTAGAAATATTCTTACATTATGATAGAGTTTTGCCATGGTTTACCAACAAGTTCTGCTGATTCTGTAATTGTTTAGCAACTTTACAGATTCTTAATACCCTGGGTACCAAAGCATAGCCCACTTTTTCTTTGTTTTTAATTCTTAGGCTAGGATCCGGTACCCAAGATAAGGTTATGAGCCTACATGACCACTCTGCCTTATTTCTTAATTTGCTTCATTTAATTTCTTATTAATTAGATTCAAACAAAAATAATTTTATTCAATTACTAAAGAAAGTATTCAAGCACGCAGTTGGTGGTCAGGTCAGGTCAGGTTAGTCGCACAGAGAAAACTTGCGATCGGCCTTTGAACACGCTATGTTTCATTGGGCCTTTTATATTATCTTACAGGTGCACTTCGTTCGAATTCCTGCGTGACATGCAGTAGGGGCAGCAATCGTCAATAGACCTTTTCGCAATTTGAAGAAAGGAACTGAGGAGAGCGCGGCCGATTCTGACAGCCTTTGGCAATAGTAGGAAACTAGGAAAATTCCCTCCTTGCAGCTCGATTGCATTTCACAGAGAACTTGAGTTATTTTCGATTACTTACACCTTGCAAGAGTCGCACAATACTTGTATAGAATGGTAAGTGTTTTCTCGGGATTCTTTAGGCGTCTTGCCATCCTTTCACCCCTTGGTGAGTGTATTTTGAACCATCTTATTGTGATTATTTAACCTCGGTGTTGAAGTAGCTCAGTTTAGGTCCAGAGAAAACACTTACCATTCTATTCAAGTATCGTGTGACTCTTGGAAGGTGCAGATAAATCGAAAACAACTAAAGTTTTCTGCGAGATGCAATCAAGCTGTACGGAGGGGACTCCCTTAATTTCCTACTGTTCCCAAGGCTGTCAGAATCAGCCACGCTCTCTTTAGTCCCTTTCTCCAAATTGCGAAAAGGACTATTCCTGAGCAAAGCTACATATTGTTGTCTTTTGTGCTTTGGATAAATTCATGTACCTGTTTTGATTCTGTTGCAAAGAATTTTGATCCACCTAAGCTATACTCATTTCAGCACGATGTGTCGGAGGTTCTTTTAAAAGGTGCATTGGAAGGTGTACTGGAGGACTGTGTCAGTTTCGTTGGCGTAGACTTAAATGCATGTTCAGCTGCTGTGCTAAGGTATGTGATACTACAGTGTGAGCCAGAAAAGTTCCCACTTTTGAACATTCAAGGCACAAGAGTACTTCACAGCTTTGAATGATTCACATTCTAGTTAAAAGCCAAAAGGTTTCAGTGTTTTTGTGCTTTTTTCGCTGTCTTGCGAGCACTAGAAATATGGGTAAAGTCAGCTTTGCAAAAATTTCAATGCTGCAAAATGACTGGAAAATGGCCTTAACAATGCGGTAACGTTTCTGATGGTGTGTACATTTTTTATCATTCAGTATAGATGTGATTTTTCTTGCAGGCGCATAGCTGGCCTCGGTGCCAAAAAAGCAGAAGCAATAATTGAATGGAGGGACAAAAATGGACCATTTATCAACAGAAGACAGTTAATGTCGGTGAAAGGATTAGGACAGAAGTGCTTTGAACAGTGTGCGGGATTTGTCAGAGTTGTAGCGAATGAAACTCATCTTGGAGAAGGATCTTCAACTGAGGTATCTTTTTGATAGTTTTGAATGACTGAACAAATGAATGAATGAATAAATGAATGAATGAATGAATGAATGAATGAATGAATGAATGAATTAGATTATTAATTGATGAAAGTTTTTTAAACCGATTTCAGTTTTGATGCAATTCTTGAAAATGATGTCAGCATAAGTCACGTGAACAAATTTTGATTATTTTCAAAAATCAGTTTTTAGGTCACCTTTTTCTTCTTGCGAAACATTTCATAAAATGTTTTGTTACTGTTTAGGTCAAAGCAGAACCCCAAGCAACAACTAGAAAGCGAAAAGCAGAATCCAAACCTAAATCGGTATCGAAGAAAAGAAAGCTGGAAGACAATCTGTTACCGGAGCCACTTGACCGGACAATGATTCATCCGGAATCTTATGAAATGACCTATAAGTATGTTGTCTATCTTTACAAGACATAATTCTTAAAGGGGCAGGGTCACGTAATGTAAACAAACTTATTTCGAAACGACGATTTTGCATTAATCTTGATAGGCCACACACATCAAAGTGATTTTCCACTACTTTTCTCAAAATGAAAGTATTAATTTGAAGATGGACACTTTTACTTAATAGAGAAACAGGCAAACGCTCATATGTTGTACGATTGCCTCGTCCCCACGGTCTTTGTCTTATTGGGGCTTTTGTCATTTTCGTCTCCTTCCCAATATGACAAAAGGCCCTCGGGACGAGGTTGCTGTCAAACCAGAATTTGTTTTGCTGACTTACCCGGTACATATCTTTGCATTGAGTTACAAACCATTTTCTGTCTTCATAGACTGCTAGAATTCATTGGAGCAAATGCAAAAATGATCGGCACGAAAGAGATTATGCAGTTGATTGACACATCGATGAAAACGAGACTTACAGGTTAGCAAATCATTGTTCTACTAGCTGATGCCCAAAAGATATAGCTTAGTTGAATTTAGTGCTCGATCAAATCTGTTACTTTTGTTTTTAGGAAACCAACTCTTTCTTGTTAACAGGAAAAGATGCAGCATGTAAAATCATTTAACTTGTTTTTTCATAGGATGTGTTTGATTGGTAATATTCCAGAAATTCCAGTGACTCTATCCTGAAAGTTTCATTGAAATATCTTAAAAATGAAGGAAGATATAACATTTAAGCTGATTTCAGTAACGGGAAATCGCATTTTGAGGAAAAGCATTTTAAAGTTGAGCAAACAGTTTCACACTCTAAAAAGTTGGCTGTGCTGCATATCAGTTCCTGTTTTTCTGTGAATGTGTCATGTACTTTTTCTTTTGCTTCTCAGCTTCTTTCTGGCTAGTTTTCACAAGTCTTTTGCCATGTATTCAGAGACAAATAACCTAGATTGGTCAATTTTCTCACAGCATGTTATTTTATATTTTCCTTGATCCATTTTCATCTTCTTTCATGATGATGCACAAAGATTAAAGCTTCCAACAGCATAAATACATCCTAAACACAATTGGTAGACTTTGACTTTGTATTCTCAAAACGGTGAGCTTCGTCGATTTGGAAAGCCTTCTGAACCTTCTGCTTCAAAAAGCAGCAGGTTTGGAGCAGCAGACTTTGGAGGGATTCTCGTTTTCATCAACAATCGCTGGTGGTGTATCCGAAGCCTACTGTTTCAAGACTTTTATGCTCAATTGGGGAAAAGTATCTGTCTTTGTGAAGTCTGCTTTTTCAAAATTGAGTAGGTCTGGAATTACCAATCAAACATCAAATACCCATAATATCTGCAAATTTGAAGTTTTTTACCCTTACTAATTTTTGACAATGTGTTTCAAATTCATCCAACTCTTTGCATTTGGAATCTTATTCACTCTTTCTTCTTTAAATGCAGTTGTCTTGTGTTTAGTCTTGATTCGTTGTCAAGGAAGAGGCTTGAAATCTAGTCAAGGAAGAGGCTTGAAATCTAGTCAAGGAAGAGGCTTGAAATATATGTACCTGTGAAAAATAATCTTCGATACTCCTATTATTTTCATGTTTTCAGATTTGAAAGAAACGCTGAAAATAGACGATGAGACGCTTTCTCTTGTTATCAAAGGACTGAAACAACCTCTTGAATATGACCTCAGAACAGGTATACTTTTTGTACCCTTAACTGTCTTTTTATGTGCTTTTTCTCCAATCAATGATTAGAATGCCTAGAATTTCTGATTAAGACCAAGCTTTATAATGTTTATTTTTGCCTTTTCTAACTTCAATTCTTTTTCTTCTATAATTAGAGCCCTTGCTTTTCTTAAACTAGACTTTATTTAACCTTACATTCCATACTGACTTTCTTTTAAGCGAAAGTTCAAGTAAAGTTAGCCCCCTACCCTCCTCTGCAGTAATTGCTGATCCTCTTCTTCCTTTTTTGCTTAGTGTTTGTTTCAAGTATTTTGTCGTTCACCTCTGCGCTGTGCAGCTCTGACATGTGACAAAACAAATGCCTCTCCAAGACTATTTTGAAGACTTTCAATTCTGTCCTCTTGTTGCGACTCTGTTATTGTTATTCAAATGGTTTGGCTGTGATCAGTACCAGACGAAAGTGCAAAATTTTTATTTCCTTTCAAATCTCTAATCCTCTTATTTGCGGATTACATTTATTGTGGTTGAAGCATGGTTGAAGTAACATAAGAATTTGACCAGATTCTGAAACAATCACTGCAAGAGACCTTCAAGATATACAGCAGCTTGGGTAATTGGTATGCAAATAGAAAAATTCAAAATAATGTGAATTTGCCCAAGGGTGCTAGGACACCGATATTTTGATTGATTATTTATTCCTTGTTTTGATCCTTGTGTCTTGTTTTCTCGTCTTTTTTTCTACGCTGTTTTGTCTTTACACTGATGTGTGCAACTGAATGAGGGTTTAAGCCCAAATGCTTTCAAATTGTTTGAATATTACTCGCTTGTGCTTCTGTGTCTTAGTGCTCCTTCGCACTAGAAAGGTTTCAAACCGCAAAGCCTGAAAAAGATTTTCATGTGGCTTGCGAAGGATCACTAAGACACAAGAATACAAGGGAGTAATATTCGAGCAATCGGAGAGTGTTTTGGCCTAAGCCCACATTCAGTCAGTTTGAAGACGAAACAGCACAGACAGCAAGACTAGAAAACAAGACACAATGACCAAAACATGGTAAATAAATAATATATCAAAACATCGGTGTCCTAGCACCCTTGATTTGCAATGACATCAGTAACGTAGGTCTTAACGATGATAATTACTGTATTTCATTCAATTTTTGATGTAATCTTTAGATGTGATTTTTATAAAAATGTTATTTTTCATCAACAGAAGTGGAGCAACCTTCGTTCAAAAAAGAGTTACGATCAATAGATGACATATCAGTTGGGCAAACAGTTACAGGTGTCGTCAACAACGTCACTCCTTTTGGTGTTTTCGTTGATTTTGGAGTTAAAAAAGACGGACTGATTCACCAAAGTAACCTCTCTGGTTGCAAAGATCTGGGCCCTGGAGATAAACTTGAATGCTGTCTTATTAAGATTGAGAAAGAAAGGCAGCGATATGGATTGAAGTTTAAAAGAAAATTGAATGTTGTACCTGTCTTAATGTAGTTTCAACGTAGCTTAAATCAGAAATAAAGTGGATATCAACTGAGTTTCTTGATGATAGGCCTTGTTAAAAAGTCATGAAAAGTCGATTATGTCTCTGATCTCAGCCCCGTAAGACGCGGGGGGGGGGCCGGTAGGGCTCAAGCCTCCACTAATTTTGAAAACAATTGTGCTACTTCACAAGCATTAATTAGATGCATCGTTCTCTATTATTTTTAGAAAAACTGCCCCCACTTAGCAGCTGCTTCTTACGGCCCTGGATCTTGAGAAATATTTTACTCCTTCGTTGCAAGGAACAAGTTGATTATATGAGAAAGTGCAGAATCCAGAAATGAGTTTGTTAGAATTTCGTTTCTACTTGAAGCATACTTTAGGTTAGAGGCTGTCTTGGGCTAGATACTTATTGGGGAGAGAAGATAGGCTTTGACCGAAGAAACTTATGTGTTCCCCCGTGGTGTGGCTTAAAGCTCATGCGCAGTAGCGTTTTGGGGTTGGAGTTCTGAGCACTCCAACCCCAAAACGCTTGAGCTTTAACCCACTGCACGTGGGGCCGTACAAGTTTCTTTGTAAAAGCCCATCACCTCTCCCCAACAAATACCTCTTCATATAAGTAAATCTATTGTAGATCTGCAAGAAACTCAGTTTATCCTGCTGTCACTTATTGTTGCAAAAGAGCTCACTTGAGCTCACTGAAGCCCTTTTATCACCTTGGGCTCGAACTTTGAAAGGCTGTTGACGAAGAAAAGGCTTTTGGCTCTGCATGCGATCTTTCAGTAATATACTCTCGCCGAGAAACCTATTCAAATAGAATGCAAGTAGTATCTATCGAGTTAATTATTGCGTAGTGAAATAATGAAGTGTCAACAGAAAATACAAACATTTAGTTGGCTCATTCCTTTGCCATTTGCTGAATTGAAGTTTTTGAATTACTTTCATTATTTCAAAACTGACTTTGGTCAAATCCTTCATGCATGATTCATATTTTTTCTCTGAGTTTAAGTTCATTTTTATTCTAATGTTTATTTTGTAGTTGAAACTTCCTTTTCAGGCATAGCCTTTGAAACTATTGCTTCAGGTCTCACTTCTTTGGTAGGCAAAATAGCAACCAATGCAAAATGGCCTTGGAGCAAGTCGATTGAACATGAATAAACACAAAAGTGGTAGGGATACGAACAGGCTAATCCCCCGAAAAGGGCTCCAGATCGCATGCGCACTAACGATTAACTTCAATGACGCAATATGCAAATTGGCTTGACCGTTGAGAACAAGAGCAAGAAACAATAATACCGAAGCGCATGACAGTGTGAGCCCCAGCGTTGATTCGCTATCAACAAAGCTGAAACACAATGTTGCAAAACAAAAGGGTCAGTACTTCGTCTCCCCAACCCAACAAGATTGCCAATTCTGCCAAGACCAAGATTGCCAAGTATCCGGCAGCATCAATTCTGCCCTTTTCTGTCTCAGGCATCCCTGAAAGTTACAAGCTCAGCGCATGCTCGGGCGAAATTGAGGCTTCGAAGCATTCACGTTCTTCAGTCCTCGTTTCCATGTGGTCTTCCTTTCTCACACATCGAATCCAAAATGGTGAGTAGATGAAGTTGAACGAAAATGTTTTGTGAGGAATCCGTGTCGATCTTAAGCATCGTTCACAGTTCATCAATTCGTGCAACAATGTTTGAAATTTGAAATTGTGTACGAAAAAATAAGACCCGTAAAACATGACTATCTTGTTTTCATTTCGCTGTTTGATAACGATTGAAATTTAGGCCCTGCTGCAATTCTCTTGTGCACCGGTGCACGCTCACTGTGGATGCTATGAAGTACAGCAGCCAGTGAAACATCTCATCTTGTGGGTAGTGCTGGAGACAACATCAAGTACAATGCAAGCAAGCTGTTATATTTATCTTTATGGTTCTGTTTCCCTTCTGATTGCTGATCCTTTGTTTGTCTTTAAGGGCCGTGTCAGGACCAAGACCGTCAAGAAGGCTGCTCGTGTTATCATTGAAAAGTATTACCCAAGACTGACCTTGGACTTCCATACAAACAAGAGAGTATGTGAAGAAATTGCAATCATTCCAAGCAAGAAGCTGAGGAACAAGATTGCTGGGTAAGTGTGTTGGGGATTTCAATCAAGGTTATATATTTGCAATAAAGGAGGCAGGAGTTAAACGTATCCCAAAAGAGAAAATTTCAGAAGTAGACATTTGGGCAGTTTGCACAATGGATGGGGATCTCTTCTTTATCCAAATTGCTTGAATGGCTGTATTTGTGTGTTTTCTTTTGTTGTTGCACAGAAATTTGTGGCTGGAACTGTGGTTGAAATTTAAAGTGCAAGGCAGCTTCAAGGCAAACTTTCCACTCTAGACCTGACAGAAATTTATATACTTCAAGAGCAAAGTAACTTAAAACTGACTGCTGAAAATGTTATGAATCCCAGGGTGCATTTCATGCACTTAGGCTCAAAGATCTTCAGCATAGACCTGACTTTTTTGTTGGCGTAGCGGCAGGTAGGTAGGTAGGTACTTATATTTAACGTGGCTAACCTGCGAAAGTCTGAAAGACTTATTTCCAGCAGGGGCCACGGATGTTTTACCATCAGTCCGCCGCAGCTACCCGCCACAGCTACCAGATTTCCCTCACATGGCACTGGTCGACCCGGGCTAGAGTTACGGACAGCTACCAAACTGTCCAGCGCGGGATTTGAACCTACGGCCGCCCTGACCTTTGGCTTACGAGTCAGACGCCTTAACCACTCGGCCACGCGCTCTCGGCGTCATTTTGTCAGTAAAATCGGTTCTTGGCGTGAGGGTGTCTCAAAATCTGCTTACCTTGACGTGAATAGGAAATCGTCCTCGATCTTTTCGAAGTTTCTTTTGATAATAAATGCATTTCTTTTATTAGAAACTAAGAATTTAGGCCAGCACTGAACGTTTCTTAAAATCATCAGTACTCAGATTTTTAGCAGCTCTCTCTCCCTGAAAATACCTGGCGTACGAAAGTCTAGGGCCCGGCGCACAGCTGTTACGCCCTATTGTTTACGTGGAAGTCAATTCTTCGATTCTAACAGCTCTCCGGTCTAAATTCCCAGAATTTATCAAACTTTTCAAGCCGTGTATTTCTGATTAAAAGGTCGGAAATGTAATGAGCTTTATGTGAAATAAAAGATCAAACTTTCGTCTACTTACTTGACCAAACTGTTAACAAATTGATTTCTCCAGGAATTCAAGAAAAATTTTGATTGCATCACCACTTTTCCGACGATCGCAGATTTAGGCCCAAACAACCGCTCGGATTTTTTGCTCGCGCTTCAAAACGCTCATAGTTAATTATTTCAACCCTTTTGAATACATTACTTTGATAACGAGGCTTTAACAATATTGCTGGCCAAGACATGGCTGATGTTGCCAAGCGACCAAAAAATCCGTTACAAAACTTTGACGTCCGCGCGCATATCGATGATCTTTCAATTTCCTCCTTGGCCACCACTGTAAGTGTACTTTAACCTTGTTACAATCATTTAATGTTGTTTTGGGTTTTATCAATTGCTCGTGGAGACAGCGCGAGCGCTTTTTTGTGTGGCAATCCAGGAGAAATGTTTGTCTAATCGCGAAGTTTACAGCGGTCGGCTGCGCAGAGGCTTCGCAGTTCGCCGAATGGACGGCCGCGGCTTCTCAGAAGTAACAAATTCTGTTGTCGCGTGCCGTCTTCTTGTGAAAATCGAAATTGAAGATTTTTCACGTCTTGACCAAACATCTTTAAACCATTAACTTGAAAGGTTATAGATTAAAATTTAATGAGGAATTCAGAAAAAATTACGGCGCTTCAATATCAGTTGCACAAGATGAGATATTTGAAGATGAACGGAGAAAGGTACGTATGGGCCTAACAAGAATTGACTTCCACAGCGTAACAGCTGTGGGCGTACCTTCGGTGTAGGTTTTACATGGAATGCACCCTGGTATGAATCCCATCATCCTGCAAATTAAGCCAAGTTACTCTTTAAAGGGACCGGATCATGAAATTGTAAACAGTCCCACTGTGTGTGTTTAACATACATGTCAGTAGATTTTCTGAATTTGTTTGATGGATGGAATGAATCCACTCGCAAGTAACTATTGGAAGTTTTTTTCATTTCTGAATCCTGAAGTCTGTGTGAAAAATCTATATGGCCAACATAAAACTACAAGTTACCACTTCAACAGAAATGCCAGAAATTCAGAGCCAATTGGACGTGAAATGAAAGAAAGCATAAGTGTAATGATAAATACTTTGCAGGTTCATCACCCATTTGATGAAACGTATCCAAGAAGGCCCAGTCCGTGGAATCTCCATCAAACTTCAGGAAGAAGAGAGGGAGAGGAGAGACAACTACGTCCCTGAGGTGAGAGTGCTACCTTGGTTGTTGCTGCAACATGCAGATGAAAGTCTGTGAATAGGAGAAGTTGAGAATCCTCATGAACAAAGGATTTCATTTGCTGAATATGTTCCTTTTTTGTACTAGTTTAGACAAAAAGATGTCTCAGTACAGGTTTTAATTTTTACTCAATATTTTCAAAAAACTGGAAGATAGGGTGCAAATTGTAAAGAGATCATGGAAATTATTTAAGGGCAGAAACTTTCGCGGGCAGAAAGTTTCGCGAGAAGAAAGAATCGCGAAATTAAGGGCATAAACTTTCGCGAATGACGTTTTTTCCCTCATATTTCGCGACAAAAACTTTCGCGACTGAAGAAAAGTGAGGGGGGAAACATAATTTTCTATCCATCATTTTCAGTACTACTCACAGTCGCGGTGACAATTTACAAGGTTTTATGGCCCAAGAGACTAAAGATCGGGGTGATTAAGGAACAGCAACGCAACAACTATAAGAAAAGACAAAAAATGGATAGTAAAAACTTTCGCGAGTCGAGAATTTCCTGCAATTTCGCGAGCAAAAACTTTCGCGAATTTTGAATTTAGATTATGCCTTGGCAGAAACTTTCGCGAAAAATGCCAAAAAACGCGAAAATCACGAAACTTTCTGCCCGCGAAGGTTTCTGCCCCTAAAGTACATTGGATTTATGTGACCCATTTGTTGCATATCTATGTATATATTTAGATTGATGTATATATGTGAGACAATCAAGTTGTCTGCATGGAGTTTTTTCAGTCTTTGTTTTGGAAACATCTTTGAAATTATTACTTGCATTATAGTAACCAACGTGAACTTTGCTCATTTCCCAAATTAAAAGCCATCTAAAATGTCAGGTGAAAATCTCCGCAGAAGCAGTTGAAGTATATTTTATTTTATGAGTGATGTTTCAAATGGCAACTCAGATGTATGTGTAATTTGATAGAAAACCCTAAATGTAGATTCCTTTATTATCTGCATGTTGTTGATCAGTAATCAACTGCTCTTTGTTTTAGGTGTCTGCTATTGAGCAAGATATCATTGAGGTTGATAAAGACACCAAAGAAATGTTGAAAGTCCTGGTAAGTCCAGCAGAATTATATCTGGCTATTTTTAAATGGTGAACTAGCTCCTTGTTCAATAGATATATACCAAAAGCAAAGCAAGCTGTTAGAAAAGGAAAACCTACCTAGTATTCATGAAATATGCTGTATTCAAAGCCTGTTTTCTAAATTAACAATCGCAGAAATCATTGATTGCAGCACGATAATTTTAGTGGCAAAGTGTTTGTACATTTTTTGCTTGGAGGTTCCTGCCAAATCCATATTGGCTCTTAGGTAAATAACAACATAAAACCAGATGCACATATAAGATCAGGTAGCACCAATCCATTATGCTATGAGATTAAATCCATGCAGGTTTTTTATGGAAGGAGTGTACAGTATTATGGTTGGTGGAAACATCTAAATCAGAAGTAATTATTTTCCAGTCCAGCCATTTTTCAGTTAATTGAAATGGACAAAAGGTTATCAACTAAACACCATGATACTCACTACGATACTCACAACATTATAGACCAAATCAAGTCACCTTTGGTTCAAATAGCCTTTGATCTTTGGGACCTCAAATCTGGAATGGACTGCCAAATGAAATAAAAACGGCAGAAAATCTAAATAGCTTTAAAAACATGGTAAAAAAGTGGGATGGCCAAAACTGTAAATGTAGTGCTTGTAAATATGTGTCTCCAAATTAGTTTTATTTTATTTTGTTAAAAGATTGTAAAAATATTTATTTATGTATATAAATATATTCATCGATTTAGATTAGTTTACCTTGTACATTTGTATATAGTAAGCTAGCGTTTAATTTAATCAATGTAAAATAAGATGACAACAACAACAACAACCATGCCAAACTGGTTAGCCTACAAAGTTTGAAATCTTTGCAGGGCTTAGGATATTTTCTGTCATGTGATGCAGCATTCACACTCACAGAGTTAAACCAGCTTTGTCTAAATCAGGTTAAATTGCAGCCAATCAAATGCATTCGGTTTGTTTGATTGTCCAATCAGAAGGCTCCATTCGATAACCTGGTTTAGTTTAAACTGGTTTACTTGCGAGTGTGAATGTGGTATAATAAGTCAGCAATCACAATCAAACTAAGTTGGCTATTGTATTGGGTTAGCAAGTTGTTGTATAGAGAAAGAGCCTGCATTGCTATTTTATCTTTACATTTCAGCCATGCATCCATTTATGTGATTCCCCTGATTTTTTATAAAAATTAACTTGTATGTTTTTATTTTGAACAGGACTTTGGAAACATTGCTGGCCTACAAATTACAGAGCCATTCCCACAAACTTCAATGAGAACAGTTCCTGGGATGAGAGCATAAACTTGATGAAGTATGTGTATATTTAGGAATTAAGATAAATCCAGTCTAAAACGGTGTTTTCTTTGACTAAGACCCTTCAGCGTAGAACTGAACCATTCTTAGTATAGGTAACTCTATTAGTAGAGTGCCAAGAAAAACCTTGGAAAATATATACACTTTTCAGTAGGGGGTTGACGGCTTGTCAGCAAGCAAGTAGCACTTACGTTAGTTCAGCTGTTTCCAAATTTGAGCACTGGCTGGCACAGACTTTGCAACTTTCCATTGACTAATGGAACCTCTTTAAACTGGATTTCCAAGCACAGGTTCAAATCTTTAAAAAATGTCTGGTGTAAAATTCCATGACATTTCTTTTAACTGAATGATGTGAAAAGAGTTTTACTGTAATTTTACCATTGGACTTTTTCAGAAATCTACAATGTTTTCATACTAAAGGCCCATTTCCACTTCATTCGGATTTCGCATCCGAATCTATTGTTCAGCATTCGAATGCAAGCGTTTGGATTTGACAAGTTCGGAGGTTTTGATTTTCATCCGAATTCGGATTCCGAACAGAAAAGTCCCGTACAAAAGAAGCCAATCACGTTAATGCATCCATTAGAAGAAAGAGAGCCGCTACCATTGTTATTTCGTGGCACGCGCCATAAATAGATTCAAGTAATTTCATTGGCTGACTTAACAACGAGCGATCGTCCGAACGTGATGGAAGTGTGGATTGAAATTGGGGGGCGATTGCTATTCAGAGATCGTCGATCGGTTGCAAAATCCGAAATTCGAATGAAGTGGAAATGGGCCTTAAGAGGCTTTCTTCTTCTTGAATATATAATTCAAGGAATATTAAATTTAAAAATCTGAGACCATCTTAATCTCCATCTCTAAATATATTGAGGAAACACAGGATAATTTTTAAGAAAACTATATATACCTCAGTACCAATGTCCACAATATTGTTTCAAGCGAAGAGCCATCACTCTTCTGGTTTACAATTTAGAGATTTTCTGGTGGTGTCACTTCCTCTAAGTTGAAATATAAAATACAATATAGGGCTCAAATTTTTAAGATTTGGAACCTATATGCTGACTGCAGAGTGTAGGAACATGTAAATTTAGGCAAATTTCTAAGGGACAGGAACAGTAACTGGCAACATCCTTCAACATCAGTTTTGCTGTCTACAATTCCAGAACATTTTTCCCATTTTGCATGTGTCTCCAGCTCCCCAAGTTTCTTAATTATAAGGGGTAGGAAGTTTCAACAGGCAAATCACCTATTTTTTTATATATACTCTTTCATTAAATAACAAGCAATATAGGAAATGACCCAAAAAATCACATGAGATAAGTTCAAAATGGACTTGCCCAAGTTGTCAAGTCCAAGTTAAAAAAGAATAGGCTCAGTTGCTCCTCGGTAGACTTATTTTAATCTTTAAGAATTTGCTATAATGATTCATTTTGGTTTTAAAATATCTGAAAACGAATTTTAAAGTCATAGTTTTCACGTTTTTTATATCAGGATACAATGGTACAGTTTTGTTGTGTCTGTTCGGACACTATTGTTTTATCAAAATTTCTCTCAAGGACTTGTTGCTGCGAGGGCATTTCGTTAGGGTAAGCTTGGGAGGCGGAATGTTGTTGTTGTTTACTTTGGATTCAGAATTTGAAGTTCGGGCCTAACTAAAACACGATGTTGTAGCGGAATACAAACATTGCTTGGTTTTACGAGTACTGCGTCATTTATTGCTTTGTGGTTAGTTCAGACAGCACAACAATAGTGTCCGAACTACCCATGCTCTAATATCAAAACAGCTGAGATAGTGCAAGTGTCCTTCCAAGCGGGTCGAAATGTGTTCACCCAGAACAGAGTCAAAACTGTTAGGCGTATTTTACACGTCAAGAGCTGACCCTTAGCAAAAATAATATGATGTTTTCCGACAACTGTTCAATTTTGGCAGTGTTCCATTTCAAGCTCAGATTCTCAAGAAATAAACTGCACTTAGAAAAACACTGTCTTGGGTCATCCTTGAGAGAGAAACTCGAACTTGAGTTATTTACAGTTTTCAAGACAAGGAGACCATTAGAGTGTGGGACCTTTAGAGAGCTTCCGACGAAGTTGAACTTTTGTTGGTTCGTTGAAGTTGGTTCATAACTGCAGAGGTCCAGAAGGATTGCTTGCGTTTATCAAGAGAAACTGACCAGGACGCAACCCGAAGGAAAGGTATGATTTTTGATACAATAAGGTGAAATGAAGTTTTAAGCACCAAGCGCTGAAGTTGCAGAAAGAAAAGACCCAATCGAGTCAGCGGTCCCAAAGTGAATGCACACTCCGTTCACTCCGGTACAATAGGAAGATCGCTTGTTTTCAATGCCCCTTCTGGGCCGTTCTGTAAAAATCACATTTGATGTTTTTGAAAGATGATCTTGATTTGCAATTTAGTTTTATTGGACTTAGGAAATGATGTATGCAGTTGTTTTCACTTCATATTTCGAAAAAGAAACAATCGACTATGTTTGAAGAGATCCAATTTTCTGGAAGTTTAGTGGAAACATTTGGCACTTCACATTTCTGGCACAAAGTTAACAAAATATCGTATGATCGAAGTGCCATAACTGTTCATAACTTCATAGGCTGTTTTTGCAGAGCCTGCTCAGATGGCGCGGTCTCGTACAGAAAGAATATCCCAAAGCACATTTGCCGTTGCAACATTCAACACGTGAGCAGAGTGTAGAAATGCTTTATTTATAATTGAGATTCCAAGTTTTCTGAACTCAGTTCAAAAGCAGATTTCCAAGATGGTTTTCAAGAAGTCCAGATATGGTAGTCCATAATATGATAATACATGATAATATGATGATGATGGTAGCATTCAAAATCTCATGTTGACGCACAAAGATACAGTAAACACACTTGCGCATAGAACCTACCAAGTGGATAAAAACGTAGGGGTTGAAATATTCAATATAGATCCCATTTTATGAAGGTCATTCCGTTGTGTTAAGAAGGGTCTACTGGGGTAAATGGGTAAGTTAGAGTTAAAATAGGCGTGACGAAAACTTTGAACGAAACTTCCTACAATCATTATTCAGACTTTTCCTCTGGCTAAAACCACTCAAACTACCCTCCTTGACAAAGTGCATGTTGATTTATTATGTTTGAAGAATGAAAACATTATGGAGGGGCTTTTCTCCAACCGGAAGGAATACACCTACCTATATACCTATATACCTACCTATAGAGGAAGGAATCAGGAATGTTGTAACAATAGGCATTATTCCTGCACACAATCGAAACAATCGATGAAGCATTTGAAGTATTTATAGACATTGTTAATTTACACAATCAAAACAATTCAGAGACATCTGGGTCAACAATCAGATTTAGGTGAGCTGCCAAACTCTGGCTGTTAATGAATTCATCAGTTGAGCTGCCAACTCATTAAAAGGTAATTTTCCAAAATCTGACCTCTGTGACCTGGCAAAGTTCCCTTACTGTTTGAAATCTTCAACATGGACGACTGTTTTCAAGGGGCAAGCAACTCATACTATAAGCTATCAAGGAACAAGTGTTGCACTGTTTAGGTAGCAGCTGGTTTCTGGCTAAAGTAAAAGTACGTCAGTAGTGTCCTCCGCCATTTTTTCCCTACATCAACATGTATGATTTTGAGTACACAGAGTTTCTTACGAGTTTCTTAAATGTTCCATGACAATCTTCATGTTGATTACTATCTGTGCCCTCGGGATAATTTCAAAAAAGACTTTTTGAAGCCTTTCCAATGTTCAGACATCCTCTGGTAATTTCTGAGCAAAGTGATACAGGACGCTAGTGAAAATAAAATAAGTGTAGGTTAAGGATTTTCTTTGTCAAAATAAGTAGTTTCTCAAGCTATGTTTCATGTTTGAAGACTGAAAACATTCTGGAAGAGGTTTCAGGCAAACCAGAAAGAATATACTTGTATAAAATCAAAACAATCGAGCAAAATAAAATCTCTATCAAATTTTGATGAGTTGCCAATCGATTTCTCCTGATTAAGGCTAATTACTAGGTGTTCCTAACAAACTCTCGCTGTTAATGAAATCATCAACAGAGTTGCAAAGTCATTAAAATGCTATTTACAAAGTTTGATCTGGCAAAGTTCCCTTACTGCTTGAAATCTTCATATGGACGACTGTTGTCAAGGAAACCAGCCAACCCATATAATACTATCAAGAAACAGGTGTGGCACTATTACAGTGACAAATCTTGTCTGGCTAAAGTAAAGAATTTGGCAATATCATGTGCCATCCTTATTTTCGGTACATCCGATGTAATAATTCTGACGCTTATCAAGAAATCTGGTCTCCTTGAAGTGGGCTGGCTAGGCTATTGCCATCCCGATATAAACTAAATCCTACATTAAACAGGTGCAACTGCAGATAAATATTTATTACTTCATGAAGCAAGCTACGTGCATGATCTCATTCTTCAACATGGCTAATGGGAGCCTTTAATTATGTTTGAAGAATGAAAACATTATGGAGGGGCTTTTTCTCCGACCGGAAGGACACCTATATACCTACCTATATAGAGTGGAAGGAATCAGGAATGTTGTAACAATAGGCATTGTTTATGTACACAATCGAAACAATCAACGTAGAATTTGAGATATTTATGGGGATTGTTAATATATACAATCAAAACAATTCAGAGATATTTGGCCCAACAATCAAATTTAGGTGAGCTGCCAAACTCAGGCTGTTAATGAACTCATCAGTTGAGCTGCCAACTCATTAAAAAGTAATTTTCCAAAATCTGACCTCTGTGACCTGGCAAAGTTCCCTTACTGTTTGAAATCTTCAACATGGACGACTGTTGTCAAGGGGCAAGCAACTCATACTGAGCTATCAAGGGACAAATGTTGCGCTGACTAGGTAGCAGCTGATGTCTGGCCAAAGTAAAAATACGTCAGTAGTGTCCTCCACCATTTTCCCCCTACATATAAACGTATTTTTTATAAGAAACTAAGGATTTTGGCTCCTTAACTCCTTAAAATTATAGAATTTTGAGATCACAGAGTTTCTTACGAGTTTCTTAAATGTTCCATAACAATCTTCATGTTGATTACTATCTGTGCCCTCGGGATGATTTCAAAACAAGGCTTTTTGAAGCCTTTCCAGTGTTTAGACATTACTCTAGTAATTTCTGAGCAAAGTGATACTGGACGCAAGTGAAAATAAATTAAGTGTAGGTTAAGGATTTTCTTTGTCAAAATAAGTAGTTTCTTGAGCTATGTTTCATGTTTTAAGAATGAAAACATTCTGAAAGGGGCTTTAGGCAAACCAGAAAGAATATACTTGTATGCAATCAAAACAATCGAGCAAAGTAAAATCTCCATCAAATTTTGATGAGTTGCCAATCGATTTCTCCGGATTAAGGCTAATTACTACGTGTTCCTAACAAACTCTCGCTGTTAATGCAATCATCAACAGAGTTGCAAAGTCATTAAAATGCTATTTGCAAGTTTGACCTGGCAATGTTCCCTTACTGTTGAAATCTTAATATGGACGACTGTTGTCAAGGAGACCAACCAACCCATATAATACAATCAAGAAACAGGTGTGGCACTATTGCAGTGGCAAATCTTGTCTGGCAAAAGTAAAGAATTTGTCAGTATCATGTGCTTTTCGATACATCCAATGTAATAATTCTGACGCTTATCAAATCCTACATTAAACAGTTGCTATTGCAGATAAATATTCTTTACTACATGAAGCAAGCTACATGCATGATCTCATTCTTCAAACATGGCTAATGGGAGCCTTTAATTATGTTTGAAGAATGAAAACATTATGGAGGGGCTTTTCTCCAACCGGAAGGAATACACCTATATACCTATATACCAATATACCTACCTATATAGAGTGGAAGGAATCAGGAATGTTGTAACAATAGGCATTGTTTATGTACACAATCGAAACAATCAACGTAGAATTTGAGATATTTATGGGGATTGTTAATATATACAATGAAAACAATTCAAAGATATTTGGGCCAACAATCAAATTTAGGTGAGCTGCCAAACTCAGGCTGTTAATGAACTCATCAGTTGAGCTGCCAACTCATTAAAAGGTAATTTTCCAAAATCTGACCTCTGTGACCTGGCAAAGTTCCCTTACTGTTTGAAATCTTCAACATGGACGACTGTTGTCAAGGGGCAAGCAACTCATACTGAGCTATCAAGGGACGAGTGTTGCGCTGACTAGGTAGCAGCTGGTGTCTGGCCAAAGTAAAAATACGTCAGTAGTGTCCTCCACCATTTTCCCCCTACATATGCACGTATTTTTTATAAGAAACTAAGGATTTTGGCTCCTTAACTCCTTAAAATTATCGAATTTTGAGATCACAGAGTTTCTTACGAGTTTCTTAAATGTTCCATAACAATCTTCATGTTGATTACTATCTGTGCCCTCGGGATGATTTCAAAACAAGGCTTTTTGAAGCCTTTCCAGTGTTTAGATATTACTCTAGTAATTTCTGAGCAAAGTGATACTGGACGCAAGTGAAAATAAATTAAGTGTAGGTTAAGGATTTTCTTTGTCAAAATAAGTAGTTTCTTGAGCTATGTTTCATGTTTTAAGAATGAAAACATTCTGGAAGGGGTTTTAGGCAAACCAGAAAGAATATACTTGTATGCAATCAAAGCAATCGAGCGAAATAAAATCTCCATCAAATTTTGATGAGTTGCCAATCGATTTCTCCTGATTAAGGCTAATTACTACGTGTTCCTAACAAACTCTCGCTGTTAATGAAATCATCAACAGAGTTGCAAAGTCATTAAAATGCTATTTGCAAAGTTTGACCTGGCAATGTTCCCTTACTGCTTGAAATCTTCATATGGACGACTGTTGTCAAGGAAACCAACCAACCCATATAATACAATCAAGAAACAGGTGTGGCACTATTGCAGTGGCAAATCTTGTCTGGTAAAAGTAAAGAATTTGTCAGTATCATGTGCTTTTCGATACATCCAATGTAATAATTCTGACGCTTATCAAATCCTACATTAAACAGTTGCTATTGCAGATAAATATTCTTTACTACATGAAGCAAGCTACATGCATGATCTCATTCTTCAAACATGGCTAATGGGAGCCTTTAATTATGTTTGAAGAATGAAAACATTATGGAGGGGCTTTTCTCCAACCGGAAGGAATACACCTATATACCTATATACCAATATACCTACCTATATAGAGTGGAAGGAATCAGGAATGTTGTAACAATAGGCATTGTTTATGTACACAATCGAAACAATCAACGTAGAATTTGAGATATTTATGGGGATTGTTAATATATACAATGAAAACAATTCAAAGATATTTGGGCCAACAATCAAATTTAGGTGAGCTGCCAAACTCAGGCTGTTAATGAACTCATCAGTTGAGCTGCCAACTCATTAAAAGGTAATTTTCCAAAATCTGACCTCTGTGACCTGGCAAAGTTCCCTTACTGTTTGAAATCTTCAACATGGACGACTGTTGTCAAGGGGCAAGCAACTCATACTGAGCTATCAAGGGATGAGTGTTGCGCTGACTAGGTAGCAGCTGGTGTCTGGCCAAAGTAAAAATACGTCAGTAGTGTCCTCCACCATTTTCCCCCTACATATGCACGTATTTTTTATAAGAAACTAAGGATTTTGGCTCCTTAACTCCTTAAAATTATCGAATTTTGAGATCACAGAGTTTCTTACGAGTTTCTTAAATGTTCCATAACAATCTTCATGTTGATTACTATCTGTGCCCTCGGGATGATTTCAAAACAAGGCTTTTTGAAGCCTTTCCAGTGTTTAGATATTACTCTAGTAATTTCTGAGCAAAGTGATACTGGACGCAAGTGAAAATAAATTAAGTGTAGGTTAAGGATTTTCTTTGTCAAAATAAGTAGTTTCTTGAGCTATGTTTCATGTTTTAAGAATGAAAACATTCTGGAAGGGGTTTTAGGCAAACCAGAAAGAATATACTTGTATGCAATCAAAGCAATCGAGCGAAATAAAATCTCCATCAAATTTTGATGAGTTGCCAATCGATTTCTCCTGATTAAGGCTAATTACTACGTGTTCCTAACAAACTCTCGCTGTTAATGAAATCATCAACAGAGTTGCAAAGTCATTAAAATGCTATTTGCAAAGTTTGACCTGGCAATGTTCCCTTACTGCTTGAAATCTTCATATGGACGACTGTTGTCAAGGAAACCAACCAACCCATATAATACAATCAAGAAACAGGTGTGGCACTATTGCAGTGGCAAATCTTGTCTGGTAAAAGTAAAGAATTTGTCAGTATCATGTGCTTTTCGATACATCCAATGTAATAATTCTGACGCTTATCAAATCCTACATTAAACAGTTGCTATTGCAGATAAATATTCTTTACTACATGAAGCAAGCTACATGCATGATCTCATTCTTCAAACATGGCTAATGGGAGCCTTTAATTATGTTTGAAGAATGAAAACATTATGGAGGGGCTTTTCTCCAACCGGAAGGAATACACCTATATACCTATATACCAATATACCTACCTATATAGAGTGGAAGGAATCAGGAATGTTGTAACAATAGGCATTGTTTATGTACACAATCGAAACAATCAACGTAGAATTTGAGATATTTATGGGGATTGTTAATATATACAATGAAAACAATTCAAAGATATTTGGGCCAACAATCAAATTTAGGTGAGCTGCCAAACTCAGGCTGTTAATGAACTCATCAGTTGAGCTGCCAACTCATTAAAAGGTAATTTTCCAAAATCTGACCTCTGTGACCTGGCAAAGTTCCCTTACTGTTTGAAATCTTCAACATGGACGACTGTTGTCAAGGGGCAAGCAACTCATACTGAGCTATCAAGGGACGAGTGTTGCGCTGACTAGGTAGCAGCTGGTGTCTGGCCAAAGTAAAAATACGTCAGTAGTGTCCTCCACCATTTTCCCCCTACATATGCACGTATTTTTTATAAGAAACTAAGGATTTTGGCTCCTTAACTCCTTAAAATTATCGAATTTTGAGATCACAGAGTTTCTTACGAGTTTCTTAAATGTTCCATAACAATCTTCATGTTGATTACTATCTGTGCCCTCGGGATGATTTCAAAACTAGGCTTTTTGAAGCCTTTCCAGTGTTTAGATATTACTCTAGTAATTTCTGAGCAAAGTGATACTGGACGCAAGTGAAAATAAATTAAGTGTAGGTTAAGGATTTTCTTTGTCAAAATAAGTAGTTTCTTGAGCTATGTTTCATGTTTTAAGAATGAAAACATTCTGGAAGGGGTTTTAGGCAAACCAGAAAGAATATACTTGTATACAATCAAAGCAATCGAGCGAAATAAAATCTCCATCAAATTTTGATGAGTTGCCAATCGATTTCTCCTGATTAAGGCTAATTACTACGTGTTCCTAACAAACTCTCGCTGTTAATGAAATCATCAACAGAGTTGCAAAGTCATTAAAATGCTATTTGCAAAGTTTGACCTGGCAATGTTCCCTTACTGCTTGAAATCTTCATATGGACGACTGTTGTCAAGGAAACCAACCAACCCATATAATACAATCAAGAAACAGGTGTGGCACTATTGCAGTGGCAAATCTTGTCTGGTAAAAGTAAAGAATTTGTCAGTATCATGTGCTTTTCGATACATCCAATGTAATAATTCTGACGCTTATCAAATCCTACATTAAACAGTTGCTATTGCAGATAAATATTCTTTACTACATGAAGCAAGCTACATGCATGATCTCATTCTTCAAACATGGCTAATGGGAGCCTTTAATTAGTTCTGGTCTGGGTCTACTGTTTTTAAGTAATCAACGCTACCCATTTTACCTCAGCAACCAATTTACCCCCAGTAGACCCAATGCAAGAACCAAAAAAGTTGACTTGCAAAATTATATGTTCTTAAAGGATCTTTTTCATCCAGCGTTCCTTGCACGTGTTGTCTCTTGGTTGGCCTTTCTTGCCGCCATTTTCATCCCTTTAAACGCGGGTAGTTACTGTATTCGATGCGTTTAGGGGCCGCCAAGAATCCTGGGCTGTGAAAGGGGGGCCACTAAAAATCGTAAGTCTGATAAAGGGGGCCATGAAAACTACAAAGCTAATATGAGATATGTGAAACGAAAACTTCTTCCTTCTATGATCTTTGTAAAGCGTTGCATTTCTCCTTACAGTATCATTAATGAATATTTTCATGAATCTTTAGGAACCACTTTTTTCTCTTAAAAGAATTCCTATGTTCTTTTTGCGCCACTTGTTATTAGAAAATGTGATATGTTGCTTAGAAATTTCTCATCAACTTTGATACAGAGAGGGCCACGAAAAATTACAGCTAAAAGACCAGGGGTCCTTGAAAACTTTAGTGACGAAATGGAGGGGCTATGAAAAATTTTCATCATCAATAGAAATATCTCTGGCCCCCTACCCGGCATTTATAACGACTGGTCCCCAGCTTTATCCCCCCCTGGTGTCCCTAAATCCCAAGTCTCTTAGGACACAAGGGCATAAATCAAGCTAAATGTAACTGACATTTGCGGCATACCTCATGATTTATACCCTAATCCAATATTTTTTGAAAAATACGGCACTTCCATCAAGAAATATTTACCACATTTACGACTTCGAGTTGAATTGCCATAAATCGTGGATTCTTGATAAAGCCATTTCCATTATCATTTCATATCAATAATATCACGTCCTGTGAATATTGAAATTCCCTTGTACAACTTTTGTTCTAATTTTACAGCAGATTACAAGTATATTGTTTGTCACTTGTAATTCTCTCTAGTTCTAATAGGTTGAGGTTGGGGGTACAAGCGGTTCAATATATCTCGCTAAGCCGCAACGGATTCAGATGCATTGTAGCCTTGTGTGAGGCATTTTGTTGCTTGAAGAAAGATTTTGCTGTTGCACTGAAAGATTTTGCTGGTTGCATGCTGTGGATTTCAACTACCAAACGAATTCGAAGGCGAATTGGCAAGAGGAGGGAGTGCTCATCGATTTGGCTGAAGCGCACAAACTAATAACCGAAAGAAGCTAGGACTTTCAGAGAAGAAGCCTGAGTTTTCCGTCCAAAGATGACCAAAAAGTTCTTACTTGCACTGCTGATTTTGGCAACAGCTACTGTCAGTTTTGGATACGGTATGAAACAAATCTATTTCCCTTCTTTTTTGAAAGTTAATGACGTTTGTGTTTCAATGTCCGTCCTTGTCGACTGATTCCACTAAACCTCTTAAACCTCCCAAATACCCAGTTGTTTACAACAAGCCGAGTTCACATTTAATTTTGATGCAACTAGTCGTCTATTGGTTATTTTTAAAGAGAGGCTCTCACACAAACCTGATCCATTTTTTGGCATTATTCCAAAAGGAGTCACCCTTAACTTATGACTCATTTCCTGCACTGGTGAATTACTTGTCGAGAAATTAGTGAACGCTGAGGGGACCCTGTGTAGTTAATGTATAAATTCGATGGAACCATATCGGTTTGTTATCGTACCAAAATATCACCCTTTGCCCTCAATTTGACCTTTGTCTGTAGGAACGGAAGGGGCTAAGCTGTGACCACTGTGTAGAGAGGGGAGAGCCGCAGGAGTGTCAGAACTTTCAAGCCAAGAGAGCAAGACTAGGAAAATTTGGAAATCATCTTTTTCCCAGGCAGTAGAAAACAGTTGGGTAGCAAGAAGTTTGTTTACATTACGTGACCTAGCCACTTCAAATCAGTGTAAGAAGTTGTGTGAGATGCGAGGACTAATGCTTTTAAACTGAATGCCTAAAAAAGCTGAAGCTATTTATCCACAATTCTGCCGCTGGTATCGCACAGTTAAACTCATTTGAAGACGTGACGTCATCAAATTTCCAAATCGAATAACCAAATAAGTGAAAAACTTTGGCTTGATATCATGCAGGCTCCCATAAACTATGGGTTTCTTGAAAATTACATCATGTTTTGTCAAAAGGTTTAGAAATTACTATGGTTGTGATGGCTGCGAGTTTTTCCCCCTTGTATCGAATTCTTTCTTACCAACGAAGAAAAACACTTCAACTCTGAAAATACTGAAGATTTCAGAAAAGTCCTACGGTAGACTTATAACAAGATTGCAGTAAGTTTCTTTGAAGCCATTCACTTTAAAGAAATAGGTTAAAAAGTTTTTACGCCAACCCTTTTGAGGATTTGGAACCAGTGCTCCGTTGTGCAGGCAGAAAGTACCGAACGCCAGACGGGATCTGACTGTGGTATCGAGTGGCCAGGGTATCTTTACCGCCACTAGGATTATGGCTTAAAATTATCATGGCTTTCAGCCTCTCCTGTGCTTAGATTATTGGTTCAATCAGCGACGGTTTCTCTTAATTCTTTGGAAGACGCACTTGCACGATTAAAGAGTTCTCGAATAGCTGTATTGTTTCGCGTCCTGCTGTCGCTTCAAAAATGTCAGAAAGAAATAGTAGATTAACCGGATATAAAAGAGATAAAGTATAAGATACAAAAAAATGACCCGCTGTTTGAAAAATTATTGCAGCAAAAATATTTGCGCAAAAATCATAGGAATTGACTTTTCTTATAGCTAAGAGATTGAAGTATTATTGGTATTTTTTGTGATTTTCAAACCAGTAGTCAGTTGGTAAATTTGAAATATTTATAAAAATCAGTCTAACAGAACAGCAGCAAAATGGCCTGAAATACACGATGATTTACTGCCTGCAAGACACGTTGAGTTTGGCCTAAAATACCCGACGAAAATAGCCTAAAATGCAAGTGGATTTTATGCAATGTTTTTTCGAACAGGGGGACATTTTTTTTGAGTCACCCGTTATGAACTGGAAATATTTTCCCACTCTTGAGCAACTCCTTCTCCCTTTCTATCGTTTGCAACGTATTTAATTTATTGATTTGATTGAATCATTGGCATGTTTAACATTTTAGCTTCAGCATGATACCTTGTCTAGACTGTCGAAGGCAACCTGATAAATGAATGATTGATTCTTGCCGAATCTCAGGCTAGAATAAAAGACCGTCTCGTCTCCTTCCTTTGTCTGGCTTGTAACTTCCACAACGTTTCTGCCCTAACTTCTCGAATATTTCTCTTGAAAGCTTCCTTCCCCTTCGAGACCTTCCCTTCAAGTGCCATGGACCCATTTTCATATAATATCAAGGAAGCACCTTCGTCTGGCTGTCCTACACCTTTTAATGAACTATCGCAATTTCCACTGCAATTTTTCAATATATTTCTCTCGAAAGCATCCTTCCTACTTCGAGATATTTCATGTGCCGCAGGCCTAATTCGCTACACGGGAAACATTTGTCCCTTAATTGTGTCCGTTATGATAAGGCCCTCCTTCCAGTTTTCTGTTTACTTCATTGAGCCCCATTGAGTTTGCATCTATCAGTAACGCTCATTCATTCGATTTGATATTTTCTTGAATTATCTTGAATTTGCTTTCAAACTGAAATAATGATGACCCCTGCAAGCCACACAGTTAGCACAGTTGACTCATAAGAATTTTGTGTTCGCTGAGAGAATGAGAACATCAGAGATCGAGTTGCTTCCCCGCTTCGTTTATGAAGCGAGTTTCTTCGCCAATAAGGAAACAAGGACACCTTAAAATCTTTCGTACATGAAGGAAAATTCTTGTTCTCCTGTCCTTTTGCAATGTGAGTAAGTCACTTACTTCGATCAATTATTCATTTCTTCCTTTATTCATATTTTTTGGAACCTCCATTGTCCCAAAAAAAAGCCTTACTGGACGTCCCTTAGGCTTACTGGGACTCATTTCCTCCCCAAAAAGCCTGTTGCTCTGATCATTCCCCCTTGAGTAAAGAATTTCTGCCAAATGCCTTCACCTAGGCTAGAAGTAGAACCCAACCAGAACCACTACCAAATAGACATGTAGGAGCCAGGGGGCACTGGGGGCAAGTGCAAGAAGCAAAGAAAGTGCCCTTTTTATTTTCAGGAAATCCCCCTTTATATTAAGGAAAAAGTGCCTTTGGAGTGTCGTGCCCTCTTAAGGTTGAGATGCTTCCTACGGTCCTGCAAATAGAGGCAACTTAAAGGAGTACCTGACAAACAGCTATAATCTCTGCGATACAGAGGAGTCTTTCTGTGCCTGTTTGGTCGTTAGGTAAAGAGTCTAATTATTTTTCCCCACTATCATCTTTTAACGTTGCCATTGCTAAGGTTTATGTCCTAATTGCATTTAGTATTCCAGAGTTTCCACACCACCATCACTGTTTAATGAAGCCTTTTGTCTATGTTTTTAGCACAGACTGTTCAAGGCTAGGAAAGTTTTCTCCAAAACTATTCGAAAAATTGCCCATTACATTTTGATAAAAATTCTGGACCGTCTCTACATTTAGCTGCCAAAAGCCAAAAAACATACGGTACAATGTTTTTCTTCAGGTATCTCTCGAATTCATATTCGCTGGTTAGCCCGACAATGCGTAATTTTGACCAACATTGAGACCATTCCGGTAGATGGAGGCAAATAATTTCGGACAGACAAACCTTAGAAGTTACGTCACGATGCCTGCTAAAGCCACACACTGAACAGCCGGCGTTCACTGAACAAACGGCATTCTGTTGTCGTTAGGCCGAAAATGTTAACAGAATCATGATGATTTATCTTGTTAATTGTTATTAGTCATAATCTGTCACGCACGTAACCTTAAACCCATGCTCAATGAATGAAATAATGGACAAAAGATTGCTTCTGTTGTACGTACTAAATTTTTAAGTTAAAAAAGTGGATTAAGATGATATGAAAATTGAGGTATACCACTGGATATCTAAATTTTAATTGCATATGAGGATCTCAGAGATAGCTTAGAGCTTTAGACGAATTTTTGAAAGATTTCAACTGCTTTTTGTTTCAATTTACCTTCAGGTCATCAATACTTTTAACTGAGTTCTTGCTTAAACATTTAATAGACTCGATAGCCAAAGACAGAATTTTGGCTTCAGAGTGAACATCCACTGTTTAGATCTGTTTCAATGAAATACCCTTTTATCGTCAATTTTCTCATATATTTCTTCATTGATTCCACAATTTTGTTGACTTTTCGTTCTTTTCAATTCTTAAATTTTTCAAATATTTGTTTACTGCTCAATTACGAAGCTGTAGGAAATACAAGGGCAGATTGTGTAATACAATAGCATCAGTTGCTTTGGTTCGCACCTCATTTCATAGCGATTAGAGATTACAGTCAAAGAAATTCTTTCAACCAGTAAAAAAAAGTGGTCGCAATAGTTGTCTTGAAACCAGTACGGCAAACTCTCGCTGGGTGCGGGCGAAGGGACGTTTTTAAGAGAAGTTATGTGCTTATAACGAAAGAAGAAGGGTAAATCCATAGTTTCGTCTGGCGGATTTGTCTATTTGACTCAGGAGCTGAGGAGTAACTTTTTACATTGGAGCACTAAATATGCAAGAAAGGTAATGCCTTCTGTCAGCGTCTGAACCACGGAAACAAAATCCGCCAGACAGGACTTCAGATTTACCCTTCTTCTTTCGTCTTAAGCACATAGCTTCTCTTAAAAACCTCCCTTCGCCCGCACCAAGTAAGAGTTTGCATTACTGGTTTCGCGGCAACTTTTGCGATAGTTTTGTTTCGAATTACTAGTGGAGAGAATTTCTTTGTCTACATGATTGGCTGACAACATCGTCCTCAGGGCCTTTTGTAATATTGATTGGAACGGAGACGAAAAGGAGACTTTTAGACGAAGACCTATGACAAAAGGCCATGGGGACCATGGGCTGGAGGCATAAGCGTACGGGAAGAAAAAATCTAGGGGGGCTGTCCGACACAAAGCCCATTGTTTGCCAACATTTTTGCCCGACTAAGGACAAAACTTTGCCCGAATGGGGCTGATTTTTCAAAATTTCTCCAAAGTTGGGGGGCTACCGCCCCCCGCCCCCCGCCTCGTACGCTTATGGCTGGAGGAGACTACTGTGTTAACCTAAAAATGCTTAAATTGCCTCATAAAGAGTTATATTCATTCATCCTTACGATGCTGTGGTTGTCTCTTTCTTCTTTATTGTCTTTGGCCAACTATTTCTACCAATATGCAAGTATACTGTGGCCTAGTAGGCGTTGTCATGCTGCCATGTTGAATTGATTCTACGCTGTGCCTCGATATGGGTTTCTGGGAAGCTCCCAAACGCGAAAACGAGAAGGGATTCGCCCTTGCACAACATGCGCATGCGTAGAATCAATGTATGGCCAAAGACAATGAAGAAGAAAGAGACAACCACATCGTCGTAAGTTTGAATGAATATGTTTCTTTATGAGGCGATTCAAGCATTTTTAGGCTAACACAGCAGTCTCCTACCGCTCATGATGGGGACAAGTTTGATTGGTTGAATGTTGACCTAGTTTCGAAAAAACCTGGTTTAACTGTATCGGTTTGAATACAGTAAAAGATAGCATAGTTTCGAGGTACAGTAGGAACCCGTATAAAAGAACCTAGGTTTTTCTTGGGCAGCCGGAATAGGCTCTTAATTAAATAGCTGTTGTTCTAGATTCCTGCCTGCAAAGTTCTTGAAAGGTTCTTTTAGGGAGCTGTCATAAAGAATTAAACAGAGGGGGGCGGAAGGGATTTCAAAATTCGCCGTAAGATTACGTAGCCCAGTGCAAGATACAGAAACTGTTTAGAAAGCCCCTTAAACATCAGCAAAAATTATTTGACGACCCCAGGGCTTCAAAATGAACTCTGTAGTTCAGAAACTTTTTCAAGAACAATTTTCAGCACTTTACAGTTTAAGTTTTTGTCTATGCATCATGTTGTCAATACCGTATCTGCAGGACCCGGTATAACGTTTAAAGAAGGTAGGGAAGAACATGAAGATACCTCTGTGTCAGATACTGAGATGGAGAACAATATCAATGATCAAGAAAACAGCTAAGATGATGCTGACGGTGTTTAAAACAATTGTAAAACATTGAAAGCAAATCTCGAAACAAATATAGCTTCATGGCCCATGTTTGTCACTTGTAATAGTTTGTTAGCACAACATTTTCCATGCAATAATTTTGGTGACCCTGTCAAATCCCTTCCGCCCCCCTCTGTTCCATACTTTATGACAGCTCCCTTATACGGTACACACCTTGTACACATTAATGCTGTTTTTCAGCTCAATAATTCTTGAGAACAGTTTTATCTTAGAATTCTTGTTTAAAAGTCATTGTCTTTTGTGCCACTAAAGAATTCTGATCAGAATGTAATAATTCTTGAAAATTCTGAGGAATTCTGAAGACATGAAACCCTATTATATAAGAACCTCTCACAGTTTCATCCTCTGGACGGTTCTTATTTAGGGGGTTTAAAAGATTGAATTTCGATCTCACAGTTCTTATAGAAACAGGTTCTTTTACGTACTGTTCGCTTCTTTATGTTTTTTTCTCAAGTAAACCCTGCTAAACTAAATATACTATACATCATTCGTCCAATCCACAAATCGAAAGGACACGCAGTCAGCTAGTTCCCACTGCAGATGGGACTTACAAATTAAGGCACACAATTTCCAAAAAGAACAACCAACAAACAATCAAAAGGACAAAAAGCGAAAACATAACTAAAAGGCCTTTAACAGCCAAAATCAAAACGAAACCAAGGAAAGAAAAGAGAAAAAGAGGGAAGTCACTGCTATGAAATTACTTGAAAAAAGTTGCCAACAAAATCTCATGGATCGTTCACCTGGTTCAATGAAGGATATAGTTGCTTTTCAATAATCATTCTCTCCTCGACTACATTCAAATTTGAAGTTCCGTATAATAATAATTCACACAAATATTTTGAATCCATACTTGTGATGTCTAACCCTAGTAAATTCGCAAGTTGACTGAAGAGATGAATTTTATGTTTCTCAGATGTTTCTGTTTCGTTTCAGAAATCGATCTCCTATCTGCATTCGAAGTTGACGAAAATGTGGTTGGTATTGACCCTGTGAATGGTAGATACCGTGCCTATCAATTCTACATGTACAGCAAAGACATCAAATCCACTCGTTACATCGGAAATGAAATTTTGGATAACATGCTCACGTGGTCAGAATTCATCTTCACAGCCAATGTGAGGCTAGATAAAAATGGCCATGGAACTGTGTTAGCTATTGAGACGCCAAGAGGACGACCGAAATTCGTTCTGTTTATGGACTCACCCTCCCAAAAAGTCGGTATCCGTTCACATCTTGATAGATTCGGCCGGAAGACTTTGGTGTTTAGAAAGGTGCCTTTCAGGCAGCAAAGCTGGCATCGTGTTGTAATTCACATGAGAAGCTTGAATGAAACAAAACCGGTCGTTGATTTGTATGTGGATTGCAAATTTGTTGAGAGAAAACATTTCCCGATATCTGTAAGACAAGCAATTCTGGAAGACAAAGATCGACTGGAATTGAGGATTGGGCAAGTTAAGAACCTTGGAAAGGATATTATGAAATATGTGGTAAGGATTCATAATGATTATTTTCTGTACGCTTTGCAGCCCTGCGGTCTACTTCTGTGATAAATGTTGGACTGGTGGATCCGGGAAACATGAGAAAGGGATTGGTTGGACGGACTTAAGGGAACAGGGGGCAAGTCTAGGCCTCAGTGTGTCTTGATATTGTAAATTTCTTTCATTTTTTGTATCTGCCATTTTAAAATGGTTTTTATTATTTTTTCAGGGTGCCATGCAAGATGTGAAGTTAGTATTTAATAGAAATGTAGATTGGTATACAAGCACTCGAAGATGCGTCAATTTGGAAATCACACAAACAACAAATAGTGAGTGTGCGGCAGATTCAACCTTTAACATGAGGAGCAAAGAAGCTTGAACATAGACTAATTACGTCAAGTTCTAGTTATGCTACCACCCACCCCCTACACGTCCATGATAGTATAAGCAAGTAGGATGTGTGGGTGGGAGCGATTCCTAGGACTCAAAGTAATCAGTCTAGCTAGCTTGACCACCCGAACAAAGCATGACTACTTTCTTTCACCAAAATTTGTCCTGGACGTCTGAAGGTGTTGTGGCGCCGTGTTGTAATCAACTGATTTTGCAGCCAGAATAGTCAGGCGGACGGGGTTCAAATCCCACCAGCACCTTTGAGCGTCATGACAAGGGGTCGCGGACTCGATTATCGCTTAGCTATTTCTGCGATCACAGCGCTTGGCGCTGAAAACTGCAACTTCACCTTCACCGTCTGCATTAACAATCTACCATCGGTGAGAGGAATTTTCGCCAATTTCAGATTCTTTTTGCTGAAAGCCGCACGGATCTACAATTCTAGACAAAAGTGTTGAGACACTTTGCTTTCAGAGAGAGATTTTGAGTTGAAGCCCCCTTCCCCCCCCCCCAACGCAATGTTGGAAGATGATAGAAATGCTGCAGATGAGTTCACAACTATGTCTTCTGTAATCAAATCAACATTGGAATGGGGGCAGGGGGGTCTTTAGCAGTACATGTTAATAATTTTCAAGCAGGAGAAGTTTTTCAATACAAAAAGCGCATGTGTCTCAACGACTTTTGACTAAGATTGTAGGTACTTGTGTTGATCACTGTTGCAGTGTAGTACTCCTCCCTCTTTATTTCATCGCGAACCTGTAAACCGTTATTTTCAAGTGCAAAGCCTTGCACAATGGTGTGTGCATTGTGCTATAGATAACCATGCATTTCTATACCCATGAAAGCCTTGCCTGGTGGTATTCTATTTCAAATGTATTCTGCCTCAGGATATCCTTGAATATACTAACACTTTCAGTTCGAATACTTTCCATGGATGAAACAGTTGATAAGCTGCTTAGGGTGTGGACTTTTTAGTATCCAACTTGGCATATGTTTTTTTAAAAGCCAAGCAATCTCGACCACAGATAAGATCGAGAAAAAGGAGAACAAAAAAAGCGCAATGTTTTGAAATTAGCCAATCTGAGAGCCGACTAAATTTCTACATGTCCTCTTTCGGATCTTATGTGATGATTTGCTGTGACCAGTGTGAGACGAAAATAGAATTCCATTACTTGACAGGATTCTCACTCTCCAATAGGGCGTCCTGCTACAAGATGAATTTTAGCGATGCTCCACTTCCCTTACTGTTTTTATATTTCTACCTAAAGCATCCGAAGGCAGTTTGTAGGAAACTGAGAGGCTAAAATTATCGAAGCAGTGTTTTGGTGCTTCTTTTGCTGTGACGAAACGTCGTGAATTCTTTACCCTGGGATTATAGAGAGTCTGCGACTCTCCTCACTCTACATGGGAGGTTCCGTAGGGCGGGGACTCGAAGCACTCACGCTTAGACTGGTAGTTGAGTGTGCTACCACCGAGCCATCCCCTGCCATGGATTTTCCATGGAAGGTAAAGGCAAAAGACCAATTTACCTGTATCGATGCCCGTTAACAAGGGCAGATTTTGTAACACAATAGCATTAGTTACTTTGATTCACACCTTAATTCAAAGCGATTAGCGATTGTAGACCAAAGAAATTCTCTCAACCAATAGTTCAAAACAAACAAAGCCGCAAAGTTGCCCCGAAACCAGTAGGGTAAAGTCTCGCTTGGTGTGGTCGAAGGGTGATTTTTAAGAGAAGTTATGTGCTTATAACGAAAGAAGAAGGGTCAATCTAAAGTTGTATCTGGAGGATTTTGTTTATTTGATCCAGGAGCTGAACAGTAACTGTTGACATTTGAGCGCTAGATATGCAAGAATTGCTATGCCTCAGCTTCTGAATCATGTAAACAAAATCCCCCAGACAAAACTTTAGATTTACCCTTCTTCTTTCGTTATAAGCACCTAATTTTCTTAAAAACCATCCTTCGCCAGCACCAGGTGAGATTCTGCCCTAACGGTTTCTGTGTAACTTCGCGGCTATATTTGTTTTGAATTACTGGTTGAGAGAATTTCTTTTGTCTGCATACGCTAATCGCTTTGAATTGAGGTGTGAACTAAAGCAACTGATGCTATTGTATTACAACATCTGCCCTTGTTATGCCCGTTTTAACAACGTTTATCATTTTTGTTCGGGATACTGCGAATTCCCCCTTTTGTGAATCACAAAGGAAAAGATGTTAACTCTGATTGGCTCGCTGATCAATGGGATGAGCGAAGCGTTTTGGGGCTTGCGCGAATTAATGCTGACAGTATCCCCAACAAATTTAATCTTGTGAATCCTTCTTTTTATTTCCAGATATTCGGGCTCATGCAGATCCAAATTTAGGCATGATCAATGAAATGAAAGATATCACAAAAATGATAAAAAATTTGCAAATAGAAATGGCTGACCAGGTACACTTGTTTGCTTCTTGTGTTTTGTTTGTTGTTTTGTTTATTGACGGAAGGTTCGATTCACCGTTATCTCTCGATTTGCTATTTGAGTGTCATGAGTTTTAAACTGTAACCCTGCCGTAACAAGTCGTTGAATGAGTCCCCTGCCCCCATTAATCCTCATCCCTTTGCTGCACAGATAATGCCTTCATAATGCCTGCTAGTTTTTGAGCCTTACCAAATCTTTGCAAGCAAAGGAAATTAATGTTCATTTTTGTGTCATTGGAAATTGTCTGTGCCTCAAACCTTCGATGACCAAACATTTTGGTGACCTGTAAGTTCCAGTGACCAGTTATGTATCGTAGGACTATTTTTTCAGTTTAGCTCCTTTTTTAAATCAATCGAAATTTAGAAACGTCTCATATTCCTTCATACCATATTCTTTACAGTGTCTGTCATCGTTTAAGAGTTGTTATTCTTTTGACACAGGTCAGAGAGTCGAGCTACCTAAGGAAATGGCTTACAAAGTGTGCAAGTTGTAAGCTGGAAGGACCTGGATTTTTGGGCAATCTTACGAGGATTTGCGACGAGAAGCCAAGCCCTTGTGATGTCAATGGAATCTGTAGAGACCTTCCAGGAGGCAGATTTACTTGTCAGGTAAGAACTGTCTTGTAGAACTTTGCCACTGAATTCGAACAATGTTTTGTAAAGTTTTAAACATTCTGCGCCCTTGTGCGGGGCCTATCATGAACAATTTTGGATGAATAATATCAAGCGTAACCATCGAAAACTTTCCTCCGCACAGTGGATCTAAATACTGAGTAGAGTAACTTTTTAAATGAATTACAATATAGGTCGTATAAACTCTCTGGGGATGCGTACTGTAATTAGAGTCATTGGCAGTTTCTTTATGGAAACAACATTTGTGAAAAATGCAAAAAGATTAATAGCAGTGGAAGAGCATTCGCTTTTAAAACCTTTCCCTAGAAAACGGTTTACAAATTATGTTCAGGCCTATAGGAAGCGGGGGGACAGGTAGGGCTCAAGAACCCCCCAGTAATTTTGAAAACAATAGTGCTACCTCACAAGCTAGATGTATGGTTCTCCATTGTTTCAAGAACGATTGCCCCCAATCAGCAGCTGCTTCCTACGACCCTGATGAATTATGTTTTACTATTATTCCTTGCGAACAAAACAAAGCTTTCGTTTTTTTGTTTCGAAGATGGGAATCAGTTCAGTTTCATATAATTTAAATTCTCTACATACAATTTATAATTCTACAGCTCTACAGTACATACAACTAACTAAACTACATAGACTGAATATATTATTTTACAAAGAAAAAGAAAGGGGAAAAAACAATGTATATACAGTACAAGTACAAAGAGTAGCTAAATAATAAATTGCATGTAGGGAATTACTTAAAGGAGGAGCTCTCTCAATAGGTAAACGAATCGAGGAGAGCGCCCCCCCCCCCTGTTCTAATAAATTCATTAGGTTAGGTAAATTCAATAGAGTTCTAAGTTGCAAAGTAGCATAGATTTAGGTTTATTGGGTCAACTTTGTTCAAGAAGTAACTTTTCAGTTTTGTTTTGAACAATGTTTTAGATGAGGCATTTCTGAGTTCCACAGGTAATTCATTCCAAAGTTTGGCACCAAGATATCGAATAGACTTTAGACCATATTTATATATTTAGTTCGTCTCGTCTTTTTCATAGTGCAAGACTGGCTTTGCTGGAAATGGTGTTCATTGTGGCAGAGATGAAGATCTAGATGGATATCCAGACGAACAACAACCTTGCAAAGACACATTTTGTAAAAAGGTATGAAAAGGGTGCCAACTATATTGTCTCTAGTACCTCTGGCTACGCTGTCACTGATGCCAGAATGTTTCGTCAAGCTCGCGCGATAAATGGTTTCTAAAACCTTCTTCTAGTGAGCTTAGGGCGCGAATCTTTGCAAAACTTTAAAACTAGACGTGTGAAATGTTACTTTAGGGGCAGAAACTTTCGCGGGCAGAAAGTTTCGCGTTTTTTGGCATTTTTCGCGAAAGTTTCTGCCAAGGCATAATCTAAAGTCAAAATTCGCGAAAGTTTGTGCTCGCGAAATTACAGAAATTTCCGACTCACGAAAGTTTTTTCTTTCCAATTTTTTCCTTTTCTTCGACATCTTGCGTTGCTGTTCCTTAATCAACCCGATCTTTAGTCTCTTGAGTATTGCCGAATTCTTTCAACTTAATGGCTCGAAGGACGTCATCATATTGCTAAATTGTAAACAATAAGAAGTTACATACTTTTGTTTGCTACCTTTATGTAGATCTTCAAAAACTGACTACTATTTCTTGTATTGGCCATTTTGACTGTCCTCAATCAGTATACAATATGCCTGCGGTGCTTTTAATTTTTGTCAAAGTTTCTGATACCTCCTCTCGTAAATTCCAATATAGGGGTGATATAAGATATGTTCTTTCTGAAATTATAGCAAACTATCTAAAATTTCGCTCTTTCTATTCAGTTAAAAGAATCAGGCAATAAAATTTCACACATTTAGACTACGTTCACATGATGCCGGCACAGTTTGAAACGGTGAAAAATGTGACGGTAGCAAAATTTGAGCTAGCGTTCACACGATGCTGGAACAATTTGAAAACGGTAGGAAATTTTACTGTAAAAAACTCGTTGCAAGACTTTGATATCAAAGAAGTGTACCTACACCCTAAGAATCGATCAGTCTCGTTCCAAAGGCGTCTAAAAAATGTTCTGTTTTCATCATTCTCAAGTTTAGACACGATGCCGTTTCCAAAATATGCCAGTTAGAGTTCCGTTTTCAAAATCTACCGTTTTCAAAATCTGCCGGCGAAAAATGTCCCTTTTTCGTGTGAACGGGAGGACAATCCGTCACATTTTTTACCGTTTTCAAAATGTGCCGGCATCATGTTAACGCTGTCTTCATCTTACCGTTTAACAATGATTCGAACCCTCTGCTCTTTTAGCGTTAGATCAGTTTCGGAATGCTCCGATAATTGTAACCAATTGTTTTGCTGAATGTTTATCAATTTCTTCAGGACAACTGTCCGATGTTTCCAAACAGCGGACAAGAAGATGCTGATAAAGATGGCATTGGGGACTCTTGTGATAATGATGATGATAATGATGGAATCCCAGACGGCCAGGTAGGTTTAGGTCGAGCCATAGGTAGAATGATTATCAACACTTATGTGCATATTATATCTACCGTATTCCAGAGGCATTGGCTCTAAGATATCTTTCTATTCAAGGATGCAAATAGAGAGATTAATGACAATGAAATCAAAGCAGTTTCTAAGACTTTTTCATACTGCCAGGAATCACTGCCTAATTTACACAACTTTAATAGCTTACTTTGATAGCGTACTACAGACATTTGAAGACCAATACATGCATAGTATGGAAGCAATTATAACAGCGCGCAGTTTAAGATAGACTGAAATTCGGTTTATCATCTCACTTTCGAAAATACACATCTTTTCAAGCCAGGCATGGATAAAGCTTTGCGGAATGTTTCGGGTTCCCAGAAAAAGAGAGAAACTTTTCCGTATTGGCTTTCAAATTGGAATAGATGTCATATTGAATACCATTTAAAATCTTATCTATGTGTTTGTTTGTTTGTTTGCTTTCAATTTGTTTTGGGTGAGCTTGTCAGGATTTCTAGCTACTGAAAGGTAATTTAGGCCCACTGTGCATGCCGCATCCAGGCATAGGACTTCTAGTTTAAACGTCCCTTCCGAAGGACGACGAGGTGAGTTGTGACGTCAGGCCTCCGAGGTCACCAATCCGGAGTTTAACCTCACTCGACCGAACTTAACTTCAGTCACCTGACAAAGACTGTATAAGCCACCCCGTATGTGGACTGACCAGAAAGGTCCTGAATTTCTGCATTGTTTAGGTTTGTTAAATCCTGTTCTTGTAAAACTTTTTCATCTAACATTTACTTTATTAATGAATCAGTAATCGACAATTTATTGTACCAATCACAAAACTTCGATTTATTTCTGTTTATTGACACAGGATAACTGTCCACTGAAAGCGAATCCAATGCAAGAAGATTCTGACAAAGACCAACATGGTGACACTTGTGATAATTGTCCATTCACTGCAAATCCTGAACAAGAAGATAGTAACAATGATAACGTTGGAGATGCTTGCTCCAAGGATAGTGATGCTGATGGTAAGACAATCCTACTTTATCCCCTGCTCTTCGGAATCTGGAACAGCTGAAGGTTTCGTTATAAAAAGGACAACAGATCCTGCGATTTAGAAGTAAAAATCGTATGCTTAGCTCTCATTCTATAAATGGTGACGTTTTGGTTTTCGATAAAGCAGCCTTATTTTGAAGCTGCTGTGTTCAAACGATGCCGGCGTGAAACATGTGACGGCTGCAAAATTTGAGTTAGCTTTCGCACGATGCCGGAACAATTTGAAAACGGTAGAAAATTCGACGGTAAAAACTAGTTGCAACACTTTGACGCCAAAGAAGCATACCTACACCCTAAGAGTCGATCAGTCTCGTTCCAAAAGTAATTTAAAAATGTTTTGTTTTCATCATTTTCAAGTTTTTATACCATGCCGTTTCCAAAATGTGTCGGTTAGAGTTCCGTTTTCAAAATCTACCGTTTTCAAAATCTGCCGGCAAAAATCTGCCGTCTTCGTGTGAACGGGAAGCCTATCCGTCGAATTCTTCACCGCTTTCAAAATGTACCGGCATCGTGTGAACGCAGTCTAAGGTTACCAGATGCTCTTTACTTCATCAAGGAACTGAAAAGGGGAAATGCAACTGGAAATCCAAATATTCAATGATGAAGACTGTGAACAAATTTCTTGTTTGTTTGATGTGGCGATATGCGGTGTTCCTTGAAGTACGGTAGATCTTGGGGTCTTTTAGCTATTCTGAAACAGAATCTGAATTGAACGACATTTTTTTCTACATTTTGAAGAATTTTCGACTATGCACAATAGTGATAGAAGCTCTAGCGCCAATCGATCGAACCTCGCGTATAAAAATGTATCAAAATAATGCCCGATCCAGGCTGCTTCTTAGAATAGCTCAAAGGTCTAGTTATAGGTCCTCGAAGAGGCGGAATGCGAAAGTAGGGCTTGGAAAATGGTAGTTCTTAGCCGCCGGCCTCCTCTGTCAATGTTAAATCAACTTTAATATATTCAGACCTAACCATCTGTTTTATATTTTCATCTACATCCTCAGGTATCCGGGATCGATTGGACAATTGCAAAACAAAAGCAAATCCTCTCCAGTATGACAGAGATGGAGATAGTGTTGGTGATGAATGTGATAATTGTCCACGAAAATATAACCCAACACAGGTGAATAACATTTAATCATCTTTTATTTGCTTCTCATTTATTCAGCAGAATGCCGTATCTTTTTTTCAAAGATGAGATTAATTTTTTAATTTTTTTAAAAGTATACAAACTACACTACTTTACAAAGTTAGTGTACAGCTATACAATACTACTAGAACGATACCCGAGGAGCAAACAGGCTATGACTACCCCGAGGCCAATTTAACATAGAGCTAAAAACTAGTGGTTGTCTCAAATTACATGCCACCACGAGAAGTGTCTGCGATTGAACAAGTAAGGTGAATGTCTTGGTAATTGACATTTTCTTGTTTGTTTGCATTGCTGATCCATATCTTGATCTAATTCTTTTCTTTCTCCGTAGTTTGATTCTGATGGTGATGGCATTGGTGATGAATGTGATACAGGAAATGATATGTAAGTTTTTATCTCTATATTTAACTGTAACTTAACCAAGGCCAATTGAACACACTTAAAATTGTCACCAACGGAGAACAGTTTCAGGATCTTACACGAAAAGTTTGTAAAATGTAAGTTGGTAGATGAAAAGATGAGGAATTGAATAGAAAGAAAATACCCACTTAACGTGGAGGACTTATGATTTAAAAACATAAGATTGAAGAAGGGTGGGGTAAAGAAGCGATGGTTCTGTTGTAACATGCTTTGCTATCAATATGAATGCTGGTGATTTGGGTCTCTGCCCTGCCAGACTTTGCTATGTAGAGTGAGGAAGCCCAGCAACTTTCTGTAACTTCAGGTCTGTGCAGTCACAAAGTTTCATCAAGGAAAAGGACAATGATCCTATTTCGATCAACTTAGCTTCTCAGTGTTCATAAACTTCCTTCGGATGCTTGGTAAAAACAAACAAGTAGCAAACGAACGAGCAAACAAAAAATGGTGTCTTTTGGAAGAGACGTTAAGCTAGGGGTCCCCGGGGTCCCGTGCCTGGATGCGGCATGCATAGTAGGTCTGAATTAGCTTGCAATTGTTTGATATCATTCCAGCGTTCTTAGCTTCTTCATTATTATCAACATCAATTTATTTTTTGTTGGCTAAATTAAATTGAAAAAAATAAAAAATCACGTACTTAATTATATACTTAACATGAAGTAATGAATGAATGAATAAATTAAAAATACTGTGTATTTATTTTTCAGTGACCGAGATGGCATTCAAGATGATCTTGACAATTGTCCTTATGTTCCCAACAGTCAACAGCTTGATTCTGATAAAGATGGCAAAGGTTGGATACTATTTGATTACATTTTAATTATCTAAGTACAAGCAACAAAAAATTGCACCTTTTCCGTTTCCTCGAGCACTTTATTAGATTGGTTCAGAAGTTGAGCAGTGAATGCATTAATTACACCAAAAATTACGAGAATTCAGTCGCCTACCTATCGGCTTCGGCAACAAACAAATAGAATGCCTAGTGCAGATATTGACATTTATTTTTTTCTTTCGATAAATACTCATGCATGCTTTGATGAACTATTCCCAGGATGCAGAGATATCTATCTTGGTTTCAGAGCAACTTTCAACGTTTTCTTTGTTTTGAATTACTGATTGAGAGGATTTCCTTTGTCTGTGCTCGTTAATCGCTTTGAAATCCTACATCAGTCAAAAGCAGCTGATGCCATTGCGTTAAAAATCTGTACTCGTTGTTGAGACCTTTCATTTACTGTTTTCATATTTTCGTTGCCAGGTAACAAGTGTGATGATGATGACGACAATGATGGTATTCCTGACAACAGAGATAATTGTCAACTCATACCCAACCCAGATCAATCCGATACTGTAGGTGAGGCATTTTATCAAATACTGAAATGATCTGAAAAATTTCGTCAGATTTTTTAAAGTGCATCATCGCAACTACGCCAGAATTTTGACAACGCAGGGTCGTTCAACTAATGCTCATATGCAACTGGTTATAACTGATCGATTCCCAGACCCCCAATGCACGACGAGAAAGTTTTCTCTGTGTCCTTCCAATTTCGTCGACGTTTTTTGATCGTTTTCAATGCTTTCGAGTACTCTCGAGTACCCAATAAACTTGGGGGGGGGGGTGAGAATAATGGAAGGTGGTGGAAATAGCTATACCTATTCCCTTTGAGAGACCTTTCTTGTAAAAAAGTATTTTCATTCTTAAAGTTTCAAACTTTGTTCATATTTCATTATCTTTGCAGGGTCAGGACAAGGCGATATCTGCCGTAATGATTACGACAAAGACAACTTTACCGACTTACGCGATGCATGCCCCGAAAACGACTTAATTTATTCGACGAATTTTACTAGATATCAGAAGATAAGACTTGACCCAGAAGGAACATCACAAGTTGACCCACACTGGATGATCCTAGATGAGGTATGTGCCTCCTTAGTTTGTGTCCAAAATCAAGCTCTTATTTCGTTACTGGCATCTACCAGCTGAATAAAAAAGAAGTTAACACGCTTAGCCTGCTATCGTATGATAAGAATGCGGCCGATATTCACAGATGAAATGTTCATCCACCAGTCAAAGGCTAAATAAGGGTTCAGTCATTATTAATGCAGGGTAAAGAGCCAGAAGATATTCAGAGAGGTCACCAAAAATTCTGGGTTGTGAAAGTGGGGCCATCAAACTTCTTAAGTCCAAAAAAATGGGACCATGGAAACTCAACAAAGCTGATCTTAGCAATCTGGAACACAAACGCCTCCCTTTTATGATCTTTGTGAAGTCTTGTGTTTTCCTTCAATTATCATCAATATTATTCATAAATCTTTCAGGTGCTAATTTTTTGCCTTGAAAGCATTTCTATGTTCTTTTTTACGTCACTTGTCATCAGAAAATATGATTTGTGGAAAACATCATCAATTTTGATGCAGAGAGGATCATGTAAAATTATAGCTAGAGAATGAGTAGCCCTTGAAAATCCTTATGGAGAGATGAAGGGGCTATGAAAAATTTGCATCATCAATGAAAATATCTTCTGGCCCCCTACCCAGCATAATGACTGATCCCTTAGATGTGAAGGTTTTGTTTGGTGAAATCATTCACCTTTTAGACTAAGAAATTAGGAAAATGCTGGTAAGGGGCTTGTATGGGAAGGAGAATTCCACGTTCCATTCTGGTCCATGATTTATGTGACATTGAAGTTTTAATTCAATACCATTGTCAGTTTCAAAAATAGAATTTCAAATTCAATGACAAGTAAATCATGGACCGGAATCGAATGTGGAATCCTCGTTCCTATGCAGGCCCCTTAATAGCATTTTCCTAATTTCTGGGTTGAAAAGGTAAGTTATTTTGCCAAACAAGATTTATATCTAAGTTGGCTTTTGACTGATAGATAAATATTTTGATTTTGTATATCATTTGTTTACTGTTTATTCCACAGCCTCCCAAAGATCTAAATTTTTTTATTCACCTGATATAGCACTTTGTTGATCTCCTCGAGTCATTCATCAAATCTTAGCTAACCAAAAGCATTTTGTTGCTCATAGAAGAAATATTATGTTGGTAATGATCTTAAATGGCGTCGTCCGAAGCTGTGTCCAAATAACTGTAGGGATACTGTTTTTAAACAAGCATAACTTTAAGAACTTTATAGTTCTGAGCCATATTGCTACATCAAGATTTAGCCTGACTCACAGACCAAACGAGTTCTTCGTTTGGGCTGTGAGTGAGGCCAATCAAGATTAAGCTGCCAAATTAGATGGTGATTCAGGATAGGTAGATTCATAGCCATTCGTCTCCTTTGAATTGTCCTCCGCAAAGGGTTTTTATGTTTTGACGAAGTTTGCGAGATAGGTTTAGAGACACTAATCGAGATACTATTTCTTGCTAAAAGCAAGCTGTCACTACTCATCTCTTTCTCACTAGGGTGCAGAGATTCGACAAACGAGAAACAGTGATCCTGGAATAGCAGTTGGTAAGTTCCCAGTCACCAACAAGTAAAACAGTAAAATGAAGGTCCTAGTCAATATTTAAAGCAAAGGTTTGAAGTTGCAAACTTTTACAAATACAGCAATACTTCCTCACAGGCTAAAGATGTGGAAGATTCTTGTGCATGACGTTTGTAAAGGCAACGATTAAAGAATGATGAAAAATGGAAAATAACCAAATAAGAAATGGAGGAGACAACATTCGTTTTTTGCATTTTCAGAATTATTTGTCCCCAGATTTCAAAACAAATCTCTCTCTGGTCAAAACCACGCCTCCATAAAATTTGCAGACCTCTTCATATTTCAAGCTTTAGTGAGTCATTTAGTCTCAGGACTTTACTTTGTTGCATGTCACCTTTTCTTGCCAGGTTACACAAAATTTGAGGGAGTAGATTTCGATGGGACGTTTTTCGTTCATGATGACAAGGATGATGATTATGTTGGATTTGTGTTCAGTTTGCAAGACAGTAGTTCATTTTATGCCGTTGTTTGGAAGAAAGAAAAGCAGACATATTGGATGCAAGATCCTTTTACAGCCGTAGGAAATGCTGGAATAACTATCAAGGTATAAACTTTTTAGATTATAAATTTGCTGTGCGAGGACTCGTAGAACTTCAGCAGCACTAGGAAATATAGAGAGGCAAATCATCGTTCTAAAAATAACGCACGAGATTTTGGGGGTATCAAAAGTCTCTTCAAGTTTTCACGGATTCTTTAAGTTGTTAGATATTTGCAATTGCTCAGGTTATCAAAATTTTTTGCTGTTTTCAAAGATTTTGAGATTTTGCAAGATTTTAAAGATTTCGCAAAACTTTCTGAGGAATTAAATGATTTTTGAGATTTTCAGAGAAGTGCCAATTTTTTTGAGAATTTGCATAATTTGTTGGGGGGGGGGGGAGAAATCCAGGATTTTTTAGTTTTCTGAAGCCTTTTAAGCATTTTCTTTGGGATTACTAAGATTTTGTGAAGTCCTCAAGATGTCGGGATTTTAAAGATTTCTTCGGGTCTTTTACTTAAACGTAGAAGACTTTTGGAGTGATTTGCCCCTCGGGAAGATAGGGCCAGCTCTCAAGATGAGGGCTTATTGATGAATGTGCCTCAAAGGAAGCAAAGGTTTTTGTAGAATATTCAAGTCTTTCATGGGAGACAGTTTTGTCTTCTCGCAAAATACATATCCTTGTTTTAGGCCTAACAGGATTCGTATTCGCGTATTTTTGTATGGATTGAGCTGTAGTACGACTCTCAAACTGAGGTGAAAATATTTAGCTGTGAGTTTCAGAACCATTGGGATATAGCCCAGGGTTTAACAAAGAGAGTTTTCAGCATTATGATAAACCTCGACAAAAGTAATTTGGATGAGACTCAAAAAAGGTTGGCACGTTTTATAGAGGACATGTACATTTGAAGAAGCCCAGACACAATTAAGAAATTAAGATGATATTAATTTTTTATAAAGGCGGTGAAATCTTCAACTGGACCTGGAAAATATATGAGAAATGCATTATGGAGCTCAGCGAGTACACGTGGACAAGTAAGAAACAACTCTATTCCTTCCCTTTCTTTGAGATGGTTTTTTGCTGGTAAACGGGACTTTTATGAAGGGCCAATATTGTAGGGGTGTAACTCGAGGGCTCCTTGATCATCTGCATTTGCTTAAGGGTAACTCTCCTTGAGCATATGAACATATCAATAAATTAAATGCAATAAATAATCGAATGATCAACGGGGTTTCAAAATATAAAGTCATTCGTTCTGCCTGTACTTGTACATAATTTCATATTTTGTTGCGAAATTGGTAATAGTTTACACTACTTCGAGACGACGTTGGCACAATTTGAAGGCAGTGGATAATTTGACGATGGTATAAATTTTCGCAAGCCTTCACACGATCCGGGAACAATTCGAAACGGTAGGAAATTTGATAGTAGAGCATTCGTTGAAACCTCATATGACGTTGATGTCAAAAAATGTATCTAAAAACCTTGAGAATTGATCAGGCTCGTGTTTTTAAAGCATTAAAAATTGGTCCGATTTCATCATTTTCGAGCGTTCACGCAATGCTGTTTTCTAAATGTGCTGGGTTAGAGTTCCATGCTCAAAATATACCGTTTTGGAGGCCTACCATCTTCAAACTCTGTCGACAAGAAATGTGCCATTTTTGTATCAACAGGCCTGTCCGTCACATTTTCCACCGTTTTGAAACTGTGCCGGCATCATGTGAACGCAGAGCAATCTTAGAAAGTGATAAATATGTCAATGGTTGGTACGTGTGGCTATGATATCACGATTACACGAAGATTTAAATATAAATAATGCATATAGCCTTGAATGTTACGATAAGACGTTTCGGGCATGACCGTTCATCATAAGGTGTTCATCAGTAATCTTAGAAAGGTTGAACTTTTATTTGTAAATACATATCTTTCTTTGTTGTTTGAAATATCTACCAGTTACCTAATAGCCCAATAGTAAGCTGTTCTCAGACATGCTTTACATTTTTAGGTAACAACGTTATGGGAAGACCCGAGGAAAGAAGGCTGGAAACCAAAAACTGCTTACAGATGGTCCCTTATTCATAGACCAACGATTGGCCTTATCAGGTGTGTACCTGGACTTGCCCAAGTCGTCATATAAGAAAGAAAGAGACGACTTGTCGTGAACAGCTCCTCATTAATTATTCATAAGATGTATGTGACCTGACTTAACCCGATGTTTGTAATAGGATCTAACCGCAAGGAATTTGAAAACCAGGGGGCAATTGTATCTGTCTACACATGAGCGCTGTTAGGGAAATGGTGGCGCCAATATCTAAACATCTGTTCGTTTTGACATACAGCCATTTATGTTTCAATGTTGGTTTGCCCCCGTCATTTTCCTTGACGGAACAGCAGTATCCTGTCTGCTATTGGTCAAACATTATGATCAAAGATGCCGTCTGCCGTGCCAAAACCGTCCGGCCATCCAGCTGTGTTATCCAACTTGGGCAAGTCCAGTGTGTACCTAGACTTGCCCCAAGTCTATTTCGTCATCTGTAATAAGTCTGGCTGATACAGTGAACAACGAAACAGACTTGTCGAACATCGGCCCTCATGAATAATTAATGAGTAATTTGATCCGAAGCGTCCCACTTTTGGGACGCTGTCGGTACCTTCGATGTAAACTTCAGCCAATCATTGAGCTCCTAAACACAAAAGAATACAATAGGCTAGCCACACTGTAGAACAGATCGGGGTGTTGCGTAGGTTGCGTTGAACACACTTAACTTCCTCTCATTGAGTATGGAAAGCTGTGTTCCTGTGATGCGAGTTGGCTTGAATCTTTGCAACGGAGATGATTAGGAGATAGTTCCAAATACTGATGAACTGTAGCCACATCGGTGCGTGGACCTAAGTGGCCAAAAATTCTAAATGTTTACAGAGCTATAAACACGACATAAGGTCATGGAAAGTTTAAACGTACTGCCAGTAAATTATGGACCATTCCTCAAAGCTAACAAGCACAGATACATTAGCTATTGAGCCTAAGAAGAATCGATATTAAACTGTCCACAAATGTTCCTGGTTGCTTATTGCCTCCGTTGCCTCCGTTTGAGCTTGGGAGAGGAACAGCAGCTTGTTAAAGGCATATCAATCGCAAGAAAATAAACTTTGTAGTTTTGGTCATTCAACTTTTATATGAAAGCCGAAAGATCACTGGAATCAACGGGTATATGCGAGTCGATGTATTCATCAACGAAGGGCATCATCTTGGGACAAGATAACTTTACATAATCAATATGAGAGGGCAAGAACTGTATTATCCTCACCAGAAGTAGTGTTTGATATGCACAGAGCCATTTAAGATCTCCTGCTCTAAGAGGAGGATTGGCTTGTACCGATGGAAGGACATCTCTTATGCACCCTGCACAAAAATCATATTATGAAACTGACAGAGAAATACACTGCAGATTATTTTGAAGTTTATCCATGAATTCAATCAAAGCAAGCTGCACAGCACAGGGGTGGTGCCAGAAATCTTCCCATAGAGGGGCTAAAGCTTCTGACACGGGGCTAAAATCTCTTGTTTTCAAATGTTCTTTTGACAAATTTTCTCCAGCCATAACCACAAATTTCCTACATGTTTCCGACAGGAGGCCATAGCCCCCCTTAACCTTCGCCTGGCACCACCACTGAAGGAGCAGTATTTGAGGTTTCAAAATATTTTGTATTTAAAAGATACATTCCTTTTATTTCAGAGTGTTATTTTTGCGAAATGATATGCAATTTCCAACCATTACTGAATTATCTTTGTGTGTTTTCATTACATGTTACTAAACTTGACTTCCGAACTTTCAAACAAAACAACAACTTCAGGCCATAGTAATGCTATAAGTTTCATCATTCAGCTGGAGTTTTTTTTATTTTAGTAGGGTCTACGGGGTAACATGGGTATGCTGGGAGTAAAATTGATTGCTGGGCAGCTGCAGATTCGATCTTTCACGTGTTGCTGCGTGCCGCCATCTTTGCTCAGCTTCCGTTGAAACGCAACCCCCTGGTTTTTCAGTTGACCGCAAAAAGATTAGCTAGCTCGTCAATTATTCATGAGGTCCCGGAATACACAAGTCTATTTCGCTTTCCCCTTTCCTAATTTTCCCTTTCCCAATTTTTTTTTGATGGACGAAATAGACTTGGGGCAAGTCTAGTGTGTACCAGACAACCATTTCTTTTCTTTATCTGACGCGTATTTTGAACACTTGTATCACCGCAAAGTGTAGCGCTTCCAGAGGGTAAAACATTTTCTTGAATAGAAATGTAGCTAAAAAGGAGGAATATCAGTACCCAATAATTGATCAAATTTCATAATTTTTCAAAGCATTAATACTGTAAACAAAAACCAAACCTGGCAGAATAGGTGCTATGTATTGAGTGGTGGGGACTCTGAAGGGGGATAAGTGGCAAGAGCCATTGTTGTCATTGTTGTTCTTTCATCCGATCTTCCTTTTGTTCAGCATCCCGTGCCTATTTGGGCCTGATATCCAATGTAAAACAGGTTTCATTACTTATAAGTATTTAGAGTATCAAGAGTCATATACTATTTTGTAGAATTTGTCTTTGGCAAGTTAGCTACTTATGCGAGGCCAATGTGTAATGAAATACCAGGAAGTAAGGGGAATCATAAAAGCCTTTACCCACCCGTTTTAAAGTTTCTCTTTAATAATCTATTTTAGGCTGAAATGTGTATCACATCAGGCCTCGTCAGTTTTCTGAGGGCATGAGCGGTGCTTGCAGGCACAAAATTTAATTACATAGTTGCCTTACTTTCACACAACTGCATTTTGCGAACTAGCGGAATTTTACACAATGAAAGGTCGCTCAGCCGTAACTTTCTTTTCAACTGCTCTCTCGCAAAATGCAGCTGTGTGGATGGAAGTGAGGCTTTAGTTTCTGGCATCTTTCTGTGCTCAGAATGTTTTGATTTGCAGGCAGGCACGTTTTTCTTAACAATTTGCTTGCAGGCAGAGAATATTTATTCTTTATGGAGAATATTCATGAGGCCTGTCTCACATTAGATGCCAGGCGAAAATATCCTCGAATAAAAACCAATAAAGGCTGTTCAAGAGTTTAACATAGGTAATTTGTGTATCGCAGATCTCACCTCATTTCGTCTTGATGTGAAACAGACCTAAGACATTTGACGTTGCTTTGACTAATTCATCGAATGACGGTATTTTTTGTCATTTTAGAGTCCGGATAACTGAAGGTTCCAGGCTAGTAAGCGACTCTGGTTACCTACTAGATCAAAGATTTAGAGGAGGAAGGCTTGGTGTGTTTATCTTTTCACAGAAACATGTTGTCTTTTCAAAATTGTCCTACAAGTGTGTTGGTAAGTAGGCCTTCTGAAAGAACATGTATACAGTAGAAACCTGCATAAAAGAACCTATTTTTATAAGAACCTTGAGGCTGAAATTCAACATTTCAAACCCCCTAAATAAGAACCTCTCAGAGGCTGACACTGGGGGAGGTTCTTATATAACAGGTTTCATGTCTTCAGATTTCATCAGAACTTTCAAGAATTCTTGACACTGTGATCAGAATTCTTCAGTGGTACAAAAGACTATGAGATTTTTAGCAATAATTCTACCCTAAAAATGTTCTCAAGAATTCTCAAGGAATTCTCAAACAGTTTTTAGTTTCTTGTGCTGAAAACAGTATTAATGTGTGCAAGGTGAGTGCTGTATATAAGAACCTCTTTAAGAGCCTTGCAGGTTGGAATTTAGAATAACAGCCACTTAATTAAGAACCTATGCAGGCTGCCCAAGAAAAACTAGGTTCTTTTATGCGGGTTTCTACTGTAGTACAAGCCCTATGTTAAATATATTTTGTATTATTGCCTCGTTTTGAGATATATCCAAATAATTTGTCCTCAGCTCTAATTTGTTCGAGACAGAAATTGCTGTCGTGTACGCAGTTTTAAACTTGCCCCAAGTCTATTTAAAGGATATGATATATCTTGTTATATTTTTTGACAAACTTGAACAGATAAATTCCACTGGGTGAGTAAATCAAAAGTCCAGGGTTGAAAAAATTACTGCTTTCTAGATATCAAAACAATAACATTTCAACCTTTCAAACTGCGTGCTTTTTTCTGACTCCCCCCAGTGTAAACGTTTATGTTAACTGGATTAACTTCAGGAGCGTCAGATTACTTGGATAAGAGTTAACTCGAGTATTTTCAGGGTGTGTTTTATTGGTACCAATTGTGAAAATGATAGACTTGGCAGACTCGTAATGTTTGCTTGATTGACTTTCAGATTCCTAAAACACCAGGTTTGTCAGGTTTGGAAGACCTACTGAACCTTCTGCTCCAAAACACTTTAGAGAGATTCTCGTTTTTATTTGCGAACTCTGAAAATGGGGCAATTCTCCTCTCGTTGCTACGGTAATCAGTAACTTTTCTCTTTGTTGCCAAGCACCAGACTCGTCTTCATGTTTTTCAACTGGAGACCTCGTTTCTGCCAGGATGAATCTGGAACCTGGTGTTTTGAACAATTATGTGTTTTATAGCGAAATGTTGTTCCGTCTCTGCGAAGTCTACGACTTTCAGATTTGGTACCCTCAGATTATCGTGTTTGTTTTGTTTGTTTTCAATTTGTTTTGAGTGTTTGATTTCTAGCTACTGAAAGCTGATCTTGGCCCACTGTGCATGCCGCATCCAGGCATGGGATGTTTAATGTCCCTTCCGAAAGACGACGAGATGAGCTGTGAGGTCAGGCCTCCGAGGTCACCCTTCCGGACCTCACTCGACCGAGCTTAACTTCAATAAGCCAATCGGCCACTCACCCCGTGTGTGACAGACGAATTCTTATTGATCCTTTCCTTTTTCTTTCTAGATGACATTCCCGTTGATTATAATCCAAACCTACCACGTTAGAATTTTGATAACACAGTAAGCGTTGGTCAATCAGACAGCGTGATTTGCCGCTGAGACCAAGAAGGCGAAGGTAAATCAACTGAAATAAAGACAAACTGTTCTTTTATATAATTTCGGATATATGAACAGAAACTACTGTGAATAACGTAACTCTATAAAATAGTATATCGTTAGCTTATTTGTAGGTTTTTATGACACTTACAGTAGCTAAGTGTTAGAAACATTAGAAATGATTCAAACCGTTAAAACCTATGAAAATTAAACCTGTAGACCCGCCCCCTGTAATTTTGCTTTTCACATGCAAACTGATCGGAAGTTTTTGAATAGCCCTACACTTTCGATCTTGGATATTTTTGTTGATCTGTTTTCAAATCAGCCTTATTGTGTTGATTACACCTTTACTGGGACTTCAGAATAATTTGAATCATCATAGGTCCTGAATAAATCGAGGATAAATGATACAATCCTCAAGAATATCACTGTTTATGAAGGTCTACTGTGTGAGTTAAAAAAGTTTATGCGTTTGGCGGGCTGTTGAATAAAAAGTATGTGACTGATATTCAGAACTGAAATGTTAATCTATCAGTCAAAGGCTAACTTAGATGAGAAAATTTTGTTTGGTAAAATCACTCATCTTTAAGACACCCAAAATTAGCAATTTGCCTGTAAAGGGCTTGTTTTAGAATCGAGAATTCCTTGCTCCATTCTGGTCCGTAATTCATGTTGCATAGCAATTCAAATTCGATCCAAATATCAGTTTCAGAATTGAATTTTAATTTCAATAGCAAGCAAATTATGGACCAGAATGGAATGTGGAATCCTCGTTCCTAAACTTGCTATTTAACAGCGTTTTCTTAATTTCTGGGTGTAAATGATGAGTTATTTTACCCACAAAATTTTCTCATCTAAGTTAGCCTTTGACTGATAGATTAACATTTCAGTTTTGAATATCAGCCATAGACTGATTGCATATTCGTAATTATCACTATTGATGGACCGATGGACGCTCCAACTCTTGATGGACGCTCACTGAAGCGACAACAACAACATAAATTCAATTCAATAAAGATGAGCGTAAGTTGAGGGCCTTACTGGAGTGAGGCTATATCAGCCACATACTTTTTATTCCACAACCCGCCAAATACGTAAAATTATTTTACTCACCTGGTACAATATTTTGGCAAGCTACTCTTCTCCGGGAGGTGTACCAACGGAACCGCGGACCACGAAACTACAGAAACCTCACGGAATTACGGACCAACAGAATCGCGGATCACGGAATTACAGAAACCTCGCGGAGGAGAGTATTGGCAAGCAGAAATTTGTAGCGCTTCTGGTTTAGGATTTAGAAATTTGATCACATCACAGCCTCAACTTTGATAAACGCCGCTACTTTAAAAATAAAAGATATCACAAAATTTCCAGGGAAAATCTACAACAAAATACCCCACTTCCTTTCAATCTAATTCAAAGAAAAATGTAATAAGATTTTACATCCACGTTTTTAAAGATTTGAGCTCTACGCTTGTCTTCTCCGTAAGAAACATTCAACTTGAATAAATTAGATCTCCATGCAAACCATGTTAACTTGCACATTAGTATAATTTGTGATTATTTGGAAAACTGTATTACCTAATCTTTAGTATGCAAAGATATCAAGTTTTTCAGAAAATAGAAAAATTTATATTTGAGTCTGTTATTTGCAATTCAGACCCAAGCTTAGCAACTCTTTAAGTTTCCCTCCTGACATCTGCAGAAAACGAGATGACCCGATCCTTCCCTAGTTGTTTGCAAATAACTGACTTGCCTATTCAACAAACACTTCGCAAATTGCCCTTGTGGAGCATCAAAGACAGCGGAAGTAAAAGATTATTTTCAACTTTGAATAAGAACAAAAGCCTTTTCATTTTCAGCACCAGCAATCTTTCGTTGAGTGCTGATAAAATCTTTGACCCAGACCTCCAAATTGACAGCTATGCTATTTACGAATCTTGCTGACTCACGTTATGAAAATTAAAGTAATGCATGACTATGGGTAAAGCTACTGCAAAAACAATCACGTGCTTGTAGTCGATTGAAAGCCCTTGCTTCGTTCGCTCTCTTGCTCTCAGCTGCTGCGGGCAATAATTTTGTAGAGAAAAGACAAAAGATATTGCAATAAACTACGATATATCTTCAAAACTACGTTATGATGTTTCATTTTATCAGGAATCATACCAGGACCTGACTCTTCCTTTGAAAGATTTTTCTTCGTGGCTACTAATGTCATTTGATGGCAACACGTTTTTTCAGAAGATTATATCTTAGTGTTGATTTCTAATGACCTGCTTTAAGCGTTATTTGATGAAGAGTTGAGCCTAAAATTGTAAAATAATTAGGAGATTCTGTAAATAGATGGTCGAATGATTTTCGAATTCAATTTAGATGATCCAGCTATGCATCAAAAAATTGAAAGAATTACAGGTCCAACTTGGCATAACGGAATAACCAGACCCAGGACCAATAGGACCGAACCCTAACGGACCGGACCCCTATGAATGCCAATTCCTTTCCGTCATGAGTTTGTAATGACGGTACAGAAGTTTCATTTCGAACATGAAGACAAGGCCAACACAATCATCGCTGAAAAGAAATAACTTAACTCTGGATACCACATTAACTGCAAGAATGCACAATCTGCTACATTGATCATCTAATCAACAGACAAAGTTCCAGTTGAAAGGAACGAACACCCACGAAGATCCACGCATGATCAACTCTAGCAAGGCCCTGTAACTCACTTCAATTTCCCAAGGACAAGATTCTCATTGACATTCAGAACAAGATTTAGATAACATACAATGCCAAAATCTAATACAAAACAAACCTACCACAGTTAACTGTCTTAGCTTTCTTCATTTTAGGATGATACATTGTTAAACCTCAGGGGGCTTTATAGGAACCAAGAAATAGGCTCTAGCGTGTAAAAAGCAAGTAGCCCATTATCAATGTACCCAATCAGTCATCTGGAAACATGGAAATTAATGGGTATTCTGCCGGGGTCCGGTCCGTTAGGGTCCGGTCCTACTGGTCCTGGGTCTGGTTTTTCCGTTATGCCGTCCAACTTACATCAGACGATACAATTGGAACATTGTCAAATAGAAGCACTGCCTCATTCTAACATGTGGCTACTTTCTCCTTGTTTGCGAATTCCCTAGCGACTTATTTTATATCTCATTTTTTCAGGCTTGTCGTTTCTAGAGAAGAGAATTTGACACTTTTTAGCCGGTAGCTATTCTATAATACACCATGTTAATGTCATTGCTCTGTTATGTCATGGAACTTTATGTTAGCACACGACAACAGCGAAATTGAGGGGCCAGTGGAGCTAGTCTTGTGATACAACAGGCAAACTTTTATTCTATCAGTCAGTCATGCTTTACTTGGTAGAGTGCAGTCCTTTCCAGATTAGTTAAAAGACATAGCTACTCTGACTACCGACTGCATAGTCGTCGCAACCTCTGTTCATAGACTGATGGACGTTCAAACTTCAACCAACAAAGCTACTGTAAGAATCCAATTCAACTAACAAAATGTGGAATTTGTTGTTGTTGTATAGTAGTTGCTGTTGCGATAACCGGGACTATGTAATGAATCGAGAAAGGACACGGACAACAAGCGAGAAGTTTAATTCACTCGAAAGTTGTTGCCGTTGATTAGCTCCTTCAAGGAGGTCAGCTAAGCATAGCTCGTTGAACGTGTTGTATAACGGCAGGCAATAAAGGAAATTTAATTGTAAAACAGCGTGTTATTTGTAGAATGACAATTTTGATAACCGAGTTACATTTTTTGGTACTATGACAGTTTCATAATGTTCTCAAGGCATTCGAATGAAATGTTATTATTTATGCACCATGCTTTGCGGCAATGTCATAGCTCTAATTTGATATGAAAGTTATATTGTTAAATTTCATGTTAACAATATAATTATTGAGCGTAATCCAAATATTTGGTGATTTATAGAGACTAAAATTGGCAAAAATTCTTTTTGAAGTGATCCAGTTGTCATATCATCGATGCTAATGACACAGTTCTTTTTATGATTACTAAAAGATTTTTGGTTCTTTGTTTTTAATTCATTTACACATTAAATTGTTCTATAAAACGTGCTTTCTCCTCATTCGATAATCCTGTTCCCTAGCAGCTTGACCCGTTTTAGAACTATGTTTATCTTTCGGTTACAGTTAAAGGTATATTTGGTGTAACGGAACTCTGTACAAGAGCTTGTACACATGTATCATTATGTTATTTCACGTGGTACACAATCTCCTTTGATATTCTAATGTTATTTGAAATTAAACGCCACGATGCATGAGAGCTGTTATCAATAAAGTCTTTGTTATGAGTCATTTCAAATTGGGGGCTACAGGCATAACCTGGGAAGCGCGCGAAACAGTTCCTGGTCCATGGTCCATGTCCAGAGCGTAACATTTGTTTGCTTGGCGCCCCCTTTTGGTCTTGCCTCCTTTTCATGTTGAGACCTCCTTTTTGTAATTTTCGCGGTCTTTTTGAGAGTGAAACGCCAAGAATGGATTGCTGCGAAGAAAAATCTTGGCAAAGTCACCTTGAAGGAAGAATAAAGGAAAATGCTATGCATCAAAATAGGTAATGAAGCCAATAGAATATTTACGTGCTCTTTTATTATGTCTTTACTTTCTTAAAACATTTGATTTGATCACCAAGTCAGCTTGATGTAGCCTAGTAGGCCATCGACGGCAGTTCGTTTAGAAGTAGGCGGGAGTAATCGGACGCTTTATACTTTTATTTCACTATTTCAACACTGGGCAGGAAAATACTGTTCCTGTTTTACCTCCAGTTTGCATACCATAAAAAAGATTTGAGCTCACAAAATGGTAAATGGAGTTTTCAATGGTTTTCAGAGCCCAGCGGCTATTTTTTAGGTTAAATGTTGATTGTAGATATTCTTAACAACTATAAAGTGGCATAAAACCACACTGTGAATGGAAATCTTTTCTGAACACAATGGAATCTAGGTGGTTTTCCACCATATTTATATGGCAGGCAGGACCTGCATTTTGACGTATGCTGGTGTTCAAGGCTTCAAATCTTGATATCTAACAGTGTAACTATATGCTATAGATTATCTCTTGGCGTACATAAAATATACCTGGCAGACTCAAATGGCAGGCGATTCTACCTCGATTCCACTATGGTAAGCACAGAAACCTATGTTAGGACAAACCTATGGTACGATCAAGATTGTTGGGTAGATAAATACTTTTTTAAGCATTTGGATTCAGTTTCCAAAAGGAAACACAATCGGCAATAGACCATTAATCACAATAATTTCAGTTCTGTTGAAATACATCTTGGAACATCCTTTGCCTTGTTGTAATATGGATCTAAATCTCAAAAGCATGCGTTGCTTTCAGCAACACATGAAGTAGTTTTGTACATTTATTTGCTAATGATAGATATGGTGTAGATATCTTGCTGCACAGGGAATTGCCTCTTTTGCTTCAAATTGAATTTAATTTTGAAATAGGTCTATTGTGCTCTACTTTTGTTTTTCAGTTGGACAATTTTGCCTGATTGGACAAAAAGTTTCAATTTATTTGAATAATTGTGTGGTTGGGCAATGTTTCTCTTTTGGGAAAGAGTGTAAAACTGTTTTTCATACATGCGAGTGACTGACAATCACTGACTGTGGTCCAGAGGCTGGACTGGAAAGCTTATATAGGGGGCAGAAAATCTTGCATGTGCAGGAAACCACGCGGCTTGAAGTAAACAAAAGATCCTTTGTTTTATCCCATTGTTATTAACTGTGCAAACTACTAAGGTCTTGCTGAGGCTATTTCAATTTGCAGGCACCAAATACAAGCTTTTCAGCCTGGCCCAGAGGTAGTTTGAGCATTTTGCTGGACTCTGCATACAGGTAATCGATGTTTGCAAAAAGTACAGGGCCCTTTTCAAGTTTACTCTAAGAGGATAATTTTAGACTGCTGCTTGTGTCAATCTTCTACTATAAGGTTTGTGGTTTAGGCTTGCTAACATTTTTGAACATGGGAACTTGGTCTCTAAACTCCACTCTCCTCAAAACTGTGATGTCTAGTAGCAAGGAGGAAGCAATGCATGATAAGAAACATGTGTCATATTGGAAAGTTGATGTATGTGAAGGCTTGAGAAAGTATGACAAGCGGGGAGTCACTTTGCTGTTGAATAATATCCCTGGATAACGGATTCACGTGTTGATTTTTTGTTTTTCACGCCATCACGTACTATAAAACAGCATTTTTACGATCACGTTGCAGAAATTTTAAGAATGCTCTAGAAATGGATTTCTATGTAAATACATGGCTGGCAAAGACACACCATTGGTGGTTACATAGACTTATGACAATGAGTCCCTTGTATCCCTGCGGTAAACCTCGCTATTGACCGAAGCGCCATCATCAAGTCAAAGAGCACAGGCAAACAAGAGACTCATCATCATAAGTCTAATGGTTACACATCGCAGTTGTGCTTCATTGCTGCTTGCAGTGTCTAACTACCCATGGACACACCAGGGAGCGCAGTTTGGTTTTAGCATTGGTTAAGGCTGATTTCCAGTCAGTGGAATTTTCCGAGCGGGCAGAAATTCTATTGTTTGTGGGAGGAAATGTCGCTTGGAAATTGAATACATAGTTACAGCTAAGCAGCTGTTTATTGTCTAAAATTCTGCCCGCCAGGAAAATTCCGCCGTCTGGAAATTGGCCCTTGGTTTCTGTGGCAAGGCTGCGAGTAAAATGAGATAAATAGGGGTCCGGGAGCCTACCCCCTTGAAAATTTTCGAGACTACCCCCTTCACAACGTTGGAAAACGGCATTCTTGTGAAAGTCAAAGGCACAATTACGTGCTTTAAAAGTTCATTTCATGAAATAGGCCTAACAACCAATTTTTTGGCAGATCACGCTGCACGGCGGAGTCTTCTATCTTGAATTCACGAGTCAAAAATATCAAAATCACGAAATCATGCGCTTAAATTAGCCAAATAACGCTTCATGTACAAATTTGGGCTCTTCCCATGGATATGGAAGATTTTCTGCAGAAGTCCCTTCAAAAGTCTGCAAAAACGAGTGAAAGTGACATCAAATTTCCCTTTGTTTTCCTTCCTAACACTAATTTGCATGTAGTCTGTCCTCTTGGGAGAATGGAATCCCCACGGATGAGTTTTCATGCTAGAGGGAGGGGCGACTTTTCATCCTCCCAAGAGGATAGCACGTGCTGAAGCGTTTCAAGTCACTATCGTTAGTTAGAAACAATGGAGAAATTTGCCCTTTAGTTTAGTACATGTGATAAAACGGGGGCAGATTTTGTAATACAATAGCATCAGTCACTTTGGTTCACACCTCAATTCAAAGCGATTAGCGAATGCAGACAAAAGAAATTCCCTCAAGCAGAAATTGAAAACAAACGAAGCCGCAAAGTTGCCCTGAAACCAGTACGGCAAACTCTCGTTTGGTGCTGGCGAAGGGAGGTTTTTAAGAGAAGGTATGTGCTTATAACAAAAGAAGAAGGGTAGATCTAAAGTTCTGTCTCGCGGATTTTGTTTATTTGATTCAGAAACCGAGCAGAGGGCATTACAATTTCTGCATACTTGTTGCTCAGATGTACGCAGTCACTCCTCAGCTCCTGAATCAAATAAACAAAATCCGCGAGACAGAACTTTAGATCTACCCTTCTTCTTTTGTTATAAGCACATACCTTCTCTTAAAAACCTCCCTTCGCCCGCATCAAACGAGAGTTTGCCGTACTGGTTTCAGGGCAACTTTGCGGCTTCATTTGTTTTCAATTTCTGCTTGAGAGAATTTCTCTTGTCTGCATTCGCTTATCGCTTTGTATTGAAGTGTGAACCAAAGCGACTGATGCTATTGTATTACAAAATCTGCCCTTGTTCATTTGATAACGTTTCTCGAATCGACGTTCTCTTGAAAATCACTTGTACCTAAAGTCTGAAGGGAGTGATCGATTTAAACCAGGAAGAATTCGAAAAATAATTTAATTTTGGCTATTCAATCATATATAGCAAAATGTTGTTTTTTTTTATATTTTGGGAACGGCATGTGTTTTTTCTGACTTCATCATCATCATCATTTATTTATTTTTAGTAGGCTTAACATAAAAATAGCTAAATTAGAGATAATCAAGGCCTTCTTTAAAAAACCTTTTAAACATGTCTAAAATAAAGGTACTAAAAAGTACTGTATATATATTTGCTACAAGATAAAAACAGAAATGACTCGTATAGGAAATTATCCCCTTTCTCTCGTCTAAAACTCCCTGTCAATAAATTAAGAGATGCCCTACCTTGACTTTCCCAGTATGGCAAAGATTATGCTATCGAAACTTCAAATGTTCTTGCACAAGGCGGTAAAGCTGCGAGATTCCTCATTCTTGAAGGTTGGTTGCTACGCAGTGTATATTTATCAAAGGAGCGCTTGCATAAAACAATAAATCTAACAGACAAATAATTCTCGGTGTAACAGACCCTATTTGAGCATTATTCAAACAAAAGATTATATTCATTGTTATTCATTGCTAATAAAACGTTTTTAAAGTCGTATAAATTTGTAATTTCTTTTATCAACAGTTATAACGGTGATTGTTACTGCCTGGGCGAGGATCGCATTGCAAGATCTAGACTGTGCAAGATCTTCATGTCATACATCGTCGAGATTAGTACCTCTTCATGTTTCAAGCCCCTACGCTTTAACTCAAACCGAAATTTTGCTTTTGGAAGACTGAGAATTGTGAGTGGGTGAGTCAAGTTTTTCGCATTAATCATAAGTATTTCCTCTGCGTGGTAGGGCAGTTCGTGCTCTTTGACAGCATGGCCCTCGAATCTTTCCAAAACTGTGAATTCATTCATTTTACATGTTACTGCCCTGTTCTTTCAACTGAATTGATGAAAAGGAAGTTCATGTGATTTACCATCATCCCAGCGAGAGGATTTTTGATATAATGTTTATTTGTAGAATTACAGCAATTATTAACTTCCCATTAATTTTTAAGTTGTAACGTCATCAAATTGCTAAATCGTGAACTATGAAGGCTACAGACTTTCAGGGGTGGAAGGCAAAATAGCAGAGCGCGGCACCAGTGGTCCGCTGAATCCGCACTAATGAGCACCGATGGTCACAGGAAAGTTTTCCGGGTCTCCAGAAGGAATGAAGAGAAGAGAGGAATTGGGATAAAGACAGGAAAGCGAAAAAATTGAAAAGTCTATTTTTTAGGTCAAAGTTTTAAATGTTCTCGACGTTGATAGCCGTTACTAATTAAATTTTGGCTGTTAGTAATTTCATAGAAAAGACTTGTTTGTTAGTCTGGAGCTGGTCGAAAGATAAGCAAAATTTGGCCCGCAGGTATCATATACGACTGTGATTAAAGATTGATAATCAGTCATCAAATTCTATTCAATTCATTGCATTAATGTTTGAAGATGGCAAAACAGGACGAAATAAGACACAAAAGTCCAACAGAGCTTGAAAATCGCACTGGAAGCTGTGCAAATTTTCATTAGGTCAGCTCGTTCATGAAGTCAAATGTCAGATGATAATATCCGTGAAAACTCCTTATGACTTTACCGCTTCATCGAAAATTCTTACTGCCTCCTAGCCTGTCCAATCTTTTCGTCTGAAGCTCTTGTGATACTCGTCACATGAATTAGCTCAAGTTTTCATTATGTTTTTGTCGGATTTCTATCCTTGATTTTAATATTCAGTAATGCACTAATGGAAGCCACTTTAAATCTAAACTTGCCATATTTCAGTCGAATTTTTCAGCTGCCCGAAAAATAAGTTGTGCATCATCAGCATGTATGCATCAGCTGCACTGTCACGAGAAAACTAGTTTACCAAATTCTCACCTACAACTTCCAGGTTTTTGCTAATTTTTTATGATTCAAGTCTTTATTGAATGTAGTTGAAATGTCAGTCATGATCAAATTTGTTTGTCAATCTTTTACTTATTCTTTACGCTGCAACTAGTTTCGGCTTACCGTTTCGTTACAGGGTATTTCAGAAAAACGCAACCCAACAATAATTCAAAATCTTAAAAAATCGACAAAGTTTGAGTAGATGTAATGTATACCATCTGAAAGTACAATCTTTCTTCTGTCTAATGATATGCAGTCTGGATACATTCATGGAATCATTTATCATTAAATTGATATTTTCTTAAGTATGGCCATTTCCAAATGCAGCATGCTGCAATAAGCAATATCTATCCCTTTTTTCCGGTCAAAAATTATGGAAAAATTTTTTTCAAAATATTTTCAGGCGTAGAAGCACTTGAGATGATGCCTTTTGGAAGGAAAACGACAATTTCATCCTCGTGAGATGCGTCAGTAGATAACGATAAAATGTGCTCTCACAAAGGTGAGTTATCATCTATGTAAATTCCCTATCACTTCCCGGCATCTAAAAAAGCCCATACTTGTGAAAACGTCAATTAAGCAGCAAGAAATTCAATTAATCCACCCAATCTGGATATCATTAGAAAGAAGATAGATTGTACTTTCAGATGGTATGCGTCAAATTGATTCAAATCTTATTGTTTCCTGAAGAATCTCGAATGGAAGTGGGTTAGGTTTTTTCTGAAACACCCTGCATAAAGCTGATTCTCTCAGTAGATAAATGGATGCTTGCCTGCTCCTCTTTGCAGTGCAGCGAACCCGAGTTGTACTCATATTATGTCAGTTATGATCAAGACTGTTTTTAGACGATTTGCAACCTCCAACCTTTTGCTTATTTCTTTATACTGCAGCTGTTAGATTAATGATTGCTTCTCCAGAAAATCCCTTGTAAAATCTGGAGTGAGTGATTGATTTCAGCCCGAACTTATTCTAAACATAGTGGATCATATTGGCTACTCAATCAGATCCTGTTTAATATCATTACTTTGATGTTCAGGGAGCAGTAGCCTTTCAAACAACGTGGATTTTTTGACACACCTGGCAGGCTAATGCAAAATGAACCAAAGTTGCTACAGTTCCCAAATGGCCGTTCATTCATTCATTCATTCATTCATTCATTCATTCATTCATTCATTCATTCATTCATTCATTCATTCATTCATTTTATCCATTCACGCATTCATTTATTACTGCTGGATTTGTCTTGATGTCTTAACTTGAATTGTCGATATTGATTTGTCTTTCTCTGCCATGACCCTCAAGATGTTCGTCGTGGTCCTAGTGTTCACATTCATTTATTGATTGATTCATTCATTTTTACTTATTTAGGTACGGTAGCCCCGTGAGTCCATCAGGACTGCCCCACAATCATATCAAAATGACTAACCCAAATTGGGAAACTGCCGTTTGTAGACCCTCGGGGGACTCCCTATTGGTATGTGGTTGTGGGTCAGACATGGGATATTTTTGAAAACCCCAAAAATTTACTAAACTTAGGGCATTTTTAGACTCCAGAAATATACTTATTACTTCATAGTAAATAAACCTTGAAGTTTATAGCTTTTCCCAACTGCAGTGCAATATCTTGGCGAAAAACTCAGTTTAGCAGACACCTTGTCATATTTGCTTATCACCAAATAGCGTACCGAAAAGTATACTAGCCAACGTTCCGCGAACTCAAAAAGTGTTTGACCCCTCTGTTACCTACTAGTAGAGAGTCCCTCATAGGACCTACCCACAGTTTTTAGTTTCACCTTGGAAGTAAAAGCACCCTGTTAGCTCGCACTTCAACTTCCCTAGCTCCTGCGGAGGGCTGACTCAATAGGGGGAATTTTATGAATTTTAATAAGGTTTTGATTCGATTTGATTTAATTTAGTTTTCATCATTTCAAACATCTTTACAAAGTTCAGCAATTGAGATAGTTTGATTTACAAATACCTGGTGTGCCAAGAAAAGTATACAGATTTAGTCGGCTCCAGCGATATGAATTTAGCTTCACTCAAAGGCTATTCACCCTCAAAATGTTCCGTTATTGTTAACTTAAACATAGATGCCTTGTTTGTTTGTATAGATGCTTTGACAACAGGCTTGTTAGTCTCGAAATTTCAAATTTGCAGCCGCCTGCGAACCAGAACTTTAGCCTTTTGGCCAAAGCAGATTCCTGAGGCTTATCAAAATTTATATAGAAAATTGAAAAATGGCACGATGGGTGACTGCTAGTAAACAGAAAATAATATGATCTAGGTTTTTTTATCATATCAAGGATGTTGATGATTTATTTAATGTTCTTCAACAAGTTGCTAAGGCCAGAAGACCAAAGCTCTAGTTTTGCAGATGTGTACAAATTTGAGCTTTCCAGACTAATATCTCTTGTTTCAAAACATCAATGCCAATGAACGAGATAAATATGCTTAAAGGACAAGTCCGGGATTGATAAAATTATTGTTAAAAAGCAACCTTACAAACTGCTTAACACCTATTGTGAATTCTTTAAAAGTTCTTTGATGCCTCCAACTTTCATAAATTGGTAGATGAATCTTCGTGAATTAGGCTAAATATCGTCGCCATTTTGTATTTTGTTCGAGTGTGCGAAGGTGCGATAAGGAGGCTACCAATGTGAGTGGTATAATATCAACACGTTTGGCAGCCTTCAGGTCAATATGAAATGACATCATAGAAAATGACGTCATTTCGCACTTCTTAGCAGATTGAAATATGTAGTTTCGCAGATTAAAAGAGGAAAAAATTGAAAAAAAGTACTATACACCATTCACAACAGTCTAATCTCTTGGACAATCAACAATTGTACCAACCCCGGACTTGTCCTTTAAGTCAACTACTGAGGAACATTTTGAGAATAATTAGCTATCAATTAAAGCTAAATTCACATCACTGGAGACAACGAAATCCGTATACTCTTTTCGGGACGCCCGTTAGGATGAATTCTTTAATGATCGACCGGGTAAGTCAAGAAAAGCGCCCGGCGTTTGAAAGGCTACTGCTCCCTGAATAATACCTTGGGGTCTCTGTGGATGAAAGTCTTTCTTGGACTGCACAGTACAAGAAACTCAAAAGCAAACTCAAAAGTGGACTTTCTTCTATCCGTAAACTAAAGAATATCCTCCCGCAGACAAAGTTGGATCAAGTTTACAGGGCACTGCTCGAGAGTCATTTACGATACTGTAATGAAATATGGGGCAGTTTGTCAAATACCAAACTTGACCACCTTCAGCGTCTGCAGAATAGGGCTCGCACGCTCATAGAGAGTTCCAGATTGAAAGATGGCTGGAGATGCACGTGGCTGTCTGTTTCAAGCTTGATTCAATATGACAGGGCTATCATGATTTACAAAATAACCAATGACTTGTGCCCTGACAGCTTGAAGGGACGATTTTCAACAAGATCACAGCTATCTAACTATCGGTTAAGGAACTCATTAGATATCGACGTGCCAAGGCAACATTTGGAATTTTCGAAACGAAGTTTCTATTATTCCGCAGCCAAAGTTTGGAATGAAATCCCACCGAACATTAGACAAAGTCCTACGATTTACACTTTCAAAAAGAAGTTGAAGGATTTTTTACTCAATCGGCAACGATTCCCAAAGCACGATCCCTAGGTAGAACAGCATTCTGCAGATTAGGCCATGATTAGGACTTGTGTTTTTAATTCTTTACACTATTGTACTAGATATTTCAATTTTGTTGTTATTAGGATTTATAAGTTTTTTTTTTATAGCTGATAGGGATTTTGTGCATAAAGATATGAAAATGAAAAATGAAAATGAATGCTGACATTGGAGCAATAACTATGCAAGGATTGTAATGCCCTCTGCTCGGCTTCTGAATCACGTAAACAAAATCCGCGAGACAGAACTTTAGATTTACCCTTCTTCTTTCGTCTTAAGTACATAACTTCTCTTAAAAGCCTCCCTTTGCCCGCACCAAGTGAGAGTTTGTCGTACTGGTTTCAGGACAACTTCGCGGCTATATTTATTTTGAATTACTAGTTGAGAGAATTTCCTTTGTCTGCATCCGCTAATCGCTTTGAATTGAGGTGTGAACTAAAGCAACTGATGCTATTGTATTACAAAATCTGCCCTTCTTAGGTGAGGCAGAAAGGACTTGTGAAGTGTTTGCCAATTTTTGTGATGCAATTTAGATGCAGAATTTCTTTTAAAATTCATTGTATAGGAGAAAGGCCAACTTTGAGTACAAAGCAATACAACAGCTCTGAGGCCTAAAATTACCTGTCCTTTATAAAAAATGCCTCAGATGTATTGTGCGCTAGCAAAAAAGTGTTTGAAGATTTACGCCACTTTTCGGAGAAAGTTCCAAATTCTGTCCCGTTTAACGCCGGCCCTTTTTCCTGCGGCCGTTATAACGCCGCGTAACGAAAATTAACGCCGTTTAGGTCTGGTGTAAAAGGGCCGGTGAGGTAACTTATTTCTTTCCTTTCTTGGTTTGAGGTTAATTCGTTTTGCTCTTGCAGGATTCAACAGTTTTCTCTTTTGTTTAGTTACAAGTTTATTTTGGTTCTTTTCTTTAACCGAAGTTGACAGTTTTCATTCAGCAGATTACGTCGTTTTCGTTGCGTTTATGGGTTCATTACGACGAGTCCGTTATTCAATGTTATTTCTTAAATCAAGGAGATCGGGAGATCGTTAATTTTGGTTGGTGGCTATTTTGGTTGGTGGCAAATTTGCTCCCCCCCGAGTAGATTTTATTAAAGAACTCTGCCAGGAAGAATTTTATAGCCATGAAATTTCTTGACTTTTTGCAACTACTTATTGTGCAACTTCTCAAAAAGTTTCATTGAAATATTTTGAAAAATGAGGGGTGGGAGACAATTTTCTGGGACTGACCCAGGAAAAATCGCAAATTCTCAAATCTTAATTATCACGAAAAAAGGAGCAGAAGTGGAATATTTTGCAAATTTCCTGATTTTGGCCAAACTTGCCGCTTTTCTTGACCACACAAAGGAAAATGCCGACGTCAGCAAAAATGATGGCTATTTTTAGGTTGATTTTTATATTTACAGAAAGTACATGCCTGAGGCTTTTAGCACACCAAATTTGGTCGCTCTACCTATTTAGTCAAGAGTTAGATAGGGGGGCCTTTTTTGCCCCCCCCAACTAAAATAGGACTATCAAATAGCCCAACCACTATAGGTTTAAGGGGATCGACTTCAAGGCCGCAAAGGATGATGGTTAGCTGCGAATCTATAAAACAACCTCGATATCATTGTAGGTTAAGAACGAGATCTTGTTTTATGAGGTCTAAGTTGTATTGATAAGACAATCAGGTATTCGATAGATCAAATAATCGACTGGTATTTGCTAAAATTAATTTTCCATGGTCAGTGATCCGTGATGGTTTTCAATTGATCGAAATCTGACCCGAGTTAATTGAGAGTACACCAAAAAACAACATATCTATATATCATTTCTTCCTGCCCGCTTCTAATTAATCGATCGACTTGTGAAGCGTGTCATTAGATCATCCCTACTCGTGTCTGGATATTCTATGCGACTGAATAATCAAATTGCTGGTACCAGATGAACAGAATTGCGAACAATTTCGAATTGTTGTTTAAACGTCTTAATGAAGATCACGCCAAGCACTGGATCATGTGATTATGGTCAATTGCCTATCAACAGCCGGTTTATGTTTTTCCTAAACCAGTTTTGAAGTGCGAATTTGAGCCCTCTGGCATTTGAACAAAACTGTTCAAGCTGTAATAGTTTTTACGTTTTATTTCTCTCATGTTTACATGCTGTTTAGGGAAAACTTGAGGTTTTTTGAGCCTTATAGATCAGGTGATTGTCATAGAATCTAATTTAGACTATTGGCAGTGCCAGTAAATATTTGCCAACTTTTATCGTTATAGTTCACAATATGCCTCTATCAAGCTTGGCGACTCCTTTTGTAAGCCGTTTCTTGTACAAGAGAATGAGAGAAGATGCCATTGCTAATGGCTACGATTTACCCTCTATAATAGCGCATTGGTACCCCCCCCCCCCGCGATCTCATTAAGTGCTGTCTTTATGTAGAGCAACGCATAAGGAGCTGCCACCTTGACTTTGCAGAAAGAAATTTAGGAGGATCAAGTTCTCACGTTGAAAGATTTGTTGATTCGATTGTCAGTATATGATAACACATCGGTCCCCCTCCCCCTCTTTCCTACCAGGAAATATCTTGAAACAGAGGGACAACAAGAGACCTGGTACGTTGATTGTGCAGAAAGAAACTTAGGAGAGATCAGAGCATGATTGATCAAGAACAATGCAACCAGCGAAACTGCTTGTCTTCAATTGAACATCGATGAAAATCTGCCATATTATATAGCAATATTTTTTCAAAGAAAACAAACTCAAGGCTATAATTAACTGGTGTATCGAACAAAGTTAACCACATTGGGTTCCTGTGGTTGATTGGATCAGCTAATATCACGTGACTTCTTTGATAAGGCCTAGGCATTAGCGAATCTTTCTATGTGTAAGGCATTGTTTAAATGATGCAAAATTGTTGCAAAGGCTTAAATAAAACTTGTTCTTGTCTTTCAAACGATTCTTTAACTGGTTTATCGAACCATGCGCGATAGGACATCCACTGTGTAGCAGTTTAAATTTATATCAGTAGCGAGCCACCTTAATCTATTGTTTTTTGTGTCTTGAACTTGTTTTTACTTCGTACACAACCACCTTTCAATGTTTCGTAATTTTGAAATTTTCAGTAGTGAGCCACCTTAAGTGAAGATCCACCTTAACAGATTTGAGTTTGCTCTTTGATATTTTGCCTGCCACATGAATTCGGTGGCGGGGAGGTTTCTTGGAGTACCCTGTGTTTTGTACTACAGTTTACTATTAGCAGGCGAGGATATGGTTTGGCTCAGCACCAGCCTCCTTGCAGGCGTTTCACACCAGGGAGCGCCTTCACACCGTACATTTGGTTCAACGTAGCTTTGACCGCAAACCAATGAATTTTTAACTGGGAAGCTTACCTTAAACCATGGGTGGTTAGACACTGCAATTGTGCTTCATTGCCACTGATTTGTTCTTTTGCTAAGGATAAAATCATTCGTTACTAAGGATGAGCCAGCGTCTCCTCCACAGAAACGAACAATGATTCCTCCGCAGAAGCAAATACACTAAATATAACTGCGGTGGCTAACTACCCATGCTTAAATCAATGGAAAGTCATATTTTTTGCCCTTGCATCAAATTGATTGCATTGGATTTTTTATGGGCAGCATCAAAATTGCTATCACACTGAACTAACTAACTTTCATACAGTACATTAGCTTTAACGAAGTTATAACCGCAAACCAATAGATTTTACAATGAGGAGCATACATTTTATCAATACAAAGTCTTTATCCAGGCGTAACCTCAAATTAATTGCTTCTTAATCCGGGCCTTTTGTAGGCAACATCAAAATGGCTATTACACCGAACTAACGGGGAACTAACTAACGTTCATACAGTACATTAGCTTCAACGAAGTTTTGACCGCAAACCAATAAATTTTACAATGAGGAGCTTACATTAAATCAAAATAAGTCATAATTTAGGCGTAACCTCAAATTAATTGCTTCTTAATCCGGGCCTATTATAGGCAGCATCAAACTTGCTATCACACTGAACTAACTAACGTTCATACAGTACATTAGCTTCAACGAAGTTTTGACCGCAAACCAATAAATTTTACAATGAGGAGCTTACATTAAATCAATACCAAATCTTAAATTGGGCCTAACCTCTAATTAATTGCATCTTATCCGTGTCCAGGCAGCATCAACGTGGTTATTACACATTACGCTTTGTTTTGAAGACAAATAACTAAGACTCTTAACTTTGGCCCAACCTGAAATCAGTACGGTGCAATTTTACCCTGGGCGGACAAGAGTCAAAATGGCTATAACACAATGCTTTTTGTTGAAAACAAAGGAATCAAGTCAGCTTCATATTCGATAAATTAGAGTGATCAAAAACATGAAAGAACAAATTATATAGAGTCTTAATTTAGGCCTAACCTGAAATTAATATAACCTTAATCCTTGGCTTATTAGAGTCAAAATGGCTATCACACTATGCTTTGTGTTGAAAACAAGAGAACCAAATCAGCTTCATATTCGATAAATTTAGATTGATCAAAAACATTAAGAGAACAAATAATATAAATTCGCCATCTGTTGCAGCGTACATGATTTAGAATCATTAAGGGAGCGTGTTCTCTTTAAGGCTAACTGGTTGCATTGCACGTTGATTTAGTTGTGATCATTAAATTATTCATAAGATAGATGATGAGCAAATTTGTGTTGAATTCACTCACCTGGTGCCTTACAGATTCATTAATGACCACATTTAGTTCGCAGGATGAAAGCTGGTCTTTTTTAGATTATTCAAACGCAACACAACCAATATTTCATCAAGCTTCCACTTGGCTTTAATCCCAATCTCAAAATCTGTTTCCCTAGGACAACACTTCATCCACGATCAAGACACAACTCATCCAAACATCACAAGATCAATTTCAAGAAGATTTAAACCTCACGTGAGTAAATTTTCAAATTAAAAGGTTAAAAGGTTTGGGGTTAATTTTTAATTTGATTTATTCTTTATGATTTGACCTCAAATGAAAGTAATTTAGAAATTATTTTTGTTGATATTTTCTTCCCTTTTCATGCTTCATAAACGCAACGAAAGCATTTGCTAACCCGGATTTTGTATTTGCTGTGTACTTTTGCGGTGTTTTGTAATCTTATTAAATTCTACATTTTCGAGTATTTTTCTGTTGTTTATACTTTCTGTTGTCTTACGTTATTCTTTATTCAAAAATTTCTTGAAAACTGAAAGAATTCTACGTTTATTTCAGCTTCGGAAATGTTTCTTTTCCGAAGACAAACATGCTTTAGTTTGTCCTAATTACCATGATCTTTAATTGAAGTCACATGCGGCACTTTGACGTGACCAGTATTTCATTTCACGATGAATTTGTTATATTTTTCCGTTAATTTTCAAAATATTTCAAGAAACTGTTCAAGACTGCTTCATGTTTTCGTTGATCAAAGTTCATCAGATCAAAAAATAAATACTTACATACTTTTTGTTTATATTTCTGAAACTTGAAAGAATTCATTATTGATTTAAAGTTAAGAAGCCTACGCATTCGCAGTTTGCTTTAGTTTTCAAGGATGAATTTCACCAATAAGGAGCTTCGCTCAATGTTACAGGTTTTTCTAATTTCATCCTCCACTTTTTCGCTTAGTTGTTCGCCAAATACGTGGGATCCGGACTCGAAAAATGAAACTGAAACTGTGTCGCGTGTTAGATGGTGAATATTCTTCACGGGACGTAACTCCTTCCTCTCGAAGACTTTTTTGCGCAAGGGATTTCTTTTCTGGGAAAACCCTCCAGATTGTTAATAAAGTTATTTTAAGTTCCCCCAATGAATTTGTGAAATACTGCTGGGAAGACTATTTCCCTGTGGATGTTAGTATTTTAGGTTCTCCCATTTCGCAAAAGCAATGACTCTTCTCGGAAATTCTCTTTGCTATTTTTACTTTTATTATCTTGTCAAATAACACTAATATTTTATTACATCTTTTTCGTTGCCACAACATATTTGTTTCTTCTTTCGTTTATTTTCTCTTGTTTGTTTTCATTGCATTTCTTAGATCAGAGTGTTATGAAGTCCCTACCGGGTGAGTCAGAAGAAAGTCCCCCAGCCCCCTTCAAAAATTCAGACCACCAAGAAAACATTAGGGACTGGAATTTAAAGAGTTCTTCTGGACAGACGAGAGATTTCAATATTCCTGTAATTTTTCTTCCATTTCTATGAGCACTGGAAGTATAAATTAAATTGGACACAGCGAAAGTTTGATGATTGCGAAATGCCTGAAAAAGGTCTAAAACCCCCAATCATATCATGAAGAAACTTCGCGTACAGAGCAATAGAGAAAGTACTGTTTTTACGAGTAAGAGATCTTGTCTTCACATTTATTGCCATCGGACTGAAAGTCTTCATTGTTCATTTGAAAATCTATTTCTTGTCACTCTTGAACGAAGTGAAATGCCCTTGCGTGGGGATATTCCTTACGATTTGATCAAGTGTTTTCGGCCGCTTTTCTGGCATTTTGCAATCAAGAAATTTTCGTAAATTTGAATCTTCCCTTTATTTTCAGTGCTTCTGTGGATGCGAGAACAATCTGTAAAAAGTACCTTGGTTTTTCGAATTTTGAAAGCGCGAACTTTTTCTGGCTCACTCGGTAATTTTTGAACAGTTACTTTTTACTTTCCTTTTTCCTCTTCCCTCTTCATTCATTTTCTGACACACAGTTTAAAAACACTTTACCGTACTTCAAAGTGGCGAAAATGGCGTAGTTTTTGTTCTTGTGTTAACTTTTATTTTTTCTTGCCACCAAGATACTTCATGTGGAAGTTTCCTACTTTTGGTGAGCAATTACGTACTCAAAGGCTATTTAGTGGAATTAGTTTGCTATCGAATTAGCCTCTCTGCTATTGGTGGACAATCTCATTCCCAGGGTGTTCTTACGTCATATAACGATCACGAAGCCGAATGAACACACTGGTACACTACGATCAAATGCACCCAGAAAATGGGTGCATTAGCAGCCATTATGGATTCGCAGTTTGGTAGGGCAACGCTAATCGATGGAAAATGGCCGTTGCTCTAGCGCCAATTCTGCAGAAGATAAATTGAGAAACTAACAACAAACACTTTGAGAACTTTATTTCAACCAGTTTGAAGGTGTTTGAACAATAATATGGGGTTGGCAAGTGTGTTTGATGTGAAAATAAGCGCGGTTTGTTTGGAGAAAAAGTGGGCCTAAGTTGCAAATTCGAGAATCTTTCACCGCAGATTCGAAAATGAAATGGCTCGTTATTCTCCGAATTTTTGAGATAAGTAGCACATTATGGTTGAAATGGGTAAAGAATGTGGTTTCCCGTCGAATTTTGACATGCTGGGCCGTTTACCTCGCGTGAACGGAGTTACTGCGCAAAACAGAGTTCTAGGCAGTCAAATTGCCGAGCGGCCTCATGTATCCCAGAGTAGAGGTAGAGCAACGAACTCAGTCTGGGGACGAGATTGATTGGTAGACTGCTCTCGATTTTATAGTTAGGCAAAAGCAGACACTTATGTGATTCGATTCAGCGGTAAATGGGAAGAGATCGGCATCGAATTTTTTCCGTCAGCTGTTAAGCCTCTGGTGAAAGGAGTACGTCAACGATATTATCTTAATTTGATCAAAACTTCGAAAACTTACTTCCTATTTGAAAATTGAAAATAAGGCTGAATTAGATAATTTAGACATGGCTATTCCTAGAAACAGGGCTGCTGTTGAAGGAAATTGGCTCTCATTTACACGAGTACTGCAAAAATTTTATGCAAATATTTTGGAAAACAGCAAGCGAGGTCAATAGCTCGCCAAATTATTTATTTAAAGGACAAGTCTGGGGTTGGTGAGATTGTTGATTGTTCAAGAGATTACACTGTTGTGAATGATGCGTAGTGCTTTTTCAATTTTTCTCTCTTTTAATCTGCGAAACTACGTATTTCAGTCTGCTAAGAAGTCCGAAATGACATCATTCACTATGACGTCACTTCATATTGACCTGAACGAGGCTGCCAAATATGTTGATATCATACCACTCACATTGCTAGCCTCCTTATCGCGCCTTCGCACACTTGCACATAATACAAAATGGCGACGATATTTGGCCTAACATACGAAGATTCACTAACCAATTATGAAAGTCGAAGGCATCAAAACTTGGAAAGAACTCACGATTGGTGTTCAGCAGTTGGTAAGTTTGCTTTTTAACAATAATTTTATCAACCTCGGACTTGTCCTTTAAGGAACCATTGTCACCCGGGGTCCTTTGCGGGCTTAGACTGTCTGAAAGTCAAATTTAGTCTAAAGGGAAACCGTCGATGCACATTGCAGTTTTATTTTAGGGGCCGATTACCCCAGGGGGCACTCAGGCTTCGAATGAAAGCAACAGAACTTTTTGGCGGACAGATCGTAAGCTTCGCCGATTGCTTACGCGACAGAAGTTTCTTTCGAAACACTCCATCCTGTCCTGCTACAAGCCATATGCATTTCAGAACTAACTTTTTTATGCCTTTCTAATGTTTAGACAACACTCAAGTACCTTCCGAGTAATATGATACTGGAAAAAGTACTTTAGAAATAAAGTAAATTTTTCTAAGGATTTCGTATTTCACATGCTTTCTTGTTTGGTTCTTTTAAGAAGGGTTACCCTTACAGGACAATTCCGGGGTTGATAAAATTATTGTTAAAAAGCAACCTTACCAGCTGCTGAACACCAATCGTGTGTTCTTTCCTAGTTCTGATGCCTTTAACTTTCATAAATTAAACAATGAATCTTCGTAAGTTAGGCCAAATATTGTCGCCATTTTGTATTTTGTACGAGTTTGCGAAGGCGCGAAAAGGAGGCTAGCAATGTGGGTGGTATGATATCAACACATTTGGCAGCCTCGTTCAGGTCAGGGTGAAGTGGCATCATATAAAATGACGTCATTTCGCACTTCTTAGCAGATTGAAATATGTAGCTTCGCAGATTAAAAGAGAAAAAAATTGAAAAAATTACTACATACCATTCACAACTATAATCTCTTGGATAATCAACAATTATAATAACCCCGGCATTGTCCTTTAAGCATGAGCTGGTTTCAAGGGGCCCTTCCATAAACATGTTAATTACAAGAAAGTAAATTAACAAGCTAGTGATCAAGTCAAGCTTTAAAAACTCTATTTACAATATTTAAATTTTTGCAATATTTAAATTATTTAAATTTTCTCGAATAATTTTTCCCATTGCTGGATTTTCTTACTTTTTTGCGATCTGAAAGCAGAGAGAATTTTTTACAGCAATGTTTACGCTCTACTGTACTTATCCAAAACTACTAGACAACACCATAGGGACAATACCGAGGGGAGCGAAAAAACAACGACTACTCCAAGGCCAAAAACATAAAGACACACAATATTAAGCTAAAACTACAGCATACACTTCTAGATTCTGTCTCACATTAGATGTCGGATCAGGGTTGGGATGAAAAATTTGGATAGCAGAGAGCATTGATATTCCAAGCTTCTTATCAAAACTTTTAGTGCATGCTGTAAGAAGGCGTCAAGTTCGCTGCAAACACATCAAAGTCCATGATGTTATCTCGCAAATTAATTGATCCTTTGAAAAGTATGGCCGGGTTTGTCTCGACTTTAAAGAACACCAACCATTAATTCATCCAAATATTTACGTAGGGATAACATCAACTTGATATGAAACACTCGTAAGATGTTTACTCCCTGATCTCAATATCAAGATAAATTATCATGAATATTTTATCATTTCCACCTAAATAGCTATTTTTTTACTCTTTGATTAATTTTTTAGCTTATCAACTATTTAATGGAGTCATGAATTTCTCATTATTTATGATTTTCGTAAATTATTTTGTTGGTCATATTGCTTTGCTGTTGCTTATCAATTACAAATGAGGAATAAGTTGACCCGGGCTAAGACAAATGTTCAGCAAATCTTTAGTGCCTGTTTGAAAAACTGATATGTGGCGAATCGATAGAAAGATTTTGTATTACAATAGCAACTGTTGCATTAATTGACACCTCAGTTCAAAGCAATGGATGACTCAGACAAAGGACTTTCTCTCACCCAGTAAATCAAAACAAACATGGCTGCAGAAGCTGCCCCGAAACCAGCATGGCAAACTCTAGCCTTATGCAAGCAAAAGGTGGTTTCTAAGAGAAGTTATGTGCTTATAACGAAAAAAGAAGGGTAAATCTAAAGTTCTGTCTCGCGGGTTTCGTTTATTTGATTCAAAAACCGAGCAGAAGGCATTATGATTCTCGCGTATTTAGGGCTTATATGAAACAATCACCACACAGCTCTTGAATCAAATAAACGAAAGCCGCAAGACAGAACTTTAGATTTGCCTTTTCTCTTTCGTAGTAAGCAATAACTTCTCTTAAAACCACCACCTGGTTTCGGAGCAACTTTTGCGGCCGTGTTTGTTTTGATTTACCAGTTGAGAGAATTTTCTTTGTCTGCAGTCACTAATCTCTTTGAATTGAGGTGTCAATTAAAGCAATTGTTTATTGAATTACAAAATCTGTCCTTGTTGAGCTAGCCAGCGTGCTCGTTGTGATTTCCACATATGATTTTTAAGAGCAAAGATTTTTATTCCCACATATGATTTTTAAGAGCAAAGATTTTTATTCAGTATAAAAGTTTTCAGAAACGAGCTGCTTAAGACTATACGTCTATTAAAATAAAATAAAATAAAAATAAGAATAATATTGTTAACGTGTAAATGTGATAGAATTTTCGATTCGATTGAAGAATTGAAAACACTCCCATGGGATAGAGATTCGAAGCCGTGATTCTTTCCTAATTCCATTGGTGATTGAAGAAAATAGGGCCAAGTTTTTTACTGTTTCATGATGAGTCCCTCTTGAGCAAGGTTTACCGCAGGGATACAAGGGACTCAGCGTCATCAGTCTAGGTTTCCATATGATTGTAACAGTCGGCGACGCTTCGGCGACGTGTCCCTGATCAGTCGGCGACATGTGGAATCGATCACTGTTATGATCATCGCTTTAAACTCATCTCAACTCTTTCGATGCGTCCCCGTACTGTCCCCGTCTGATCGGCGACGTCGGAGACATCGCTCAGAAAATGTTTCCATTTAAAGCAACTGTCCCCGATGTGTCCCTGAGCCTGCCTCGGCGACGTGTCGCCGACTGTTACGATCATATCGAAACCAGGCTTTATCGAACCTTAGATAGATGACTGTTTGGTAGAAGCACAGTAGCTGTCTGTGACTGATGGTGGATGAAGTGGGAGTGTATATCACCTCAGCAGAATACACCCACAGTGTAGAGGTCTAGGTTATGGTGTTCACAGTTTATTCTTCGATCAAGATGAGAAGTTTTGTGGACTTATATATACTGTGGTAGAAGGGATGTAACTCTCTACAACTGATATTCAGATGAATTGGGGGCTTATATCACCTCAGGAGGGTACACTCACAGTCCTAAGGTTTCTAAAGGTCTCTGGGTTATAGTATTCACTACTTACTCCTCGTAATAAGATGAGAAATTGTGAGCTTTACATAGACCACTTGTCTGGTAGAAGCAGAGTAACTCTCTTCAACCGATGGTGGATGAAGTAGGATTGTATATCATCCCTCAGGAGGGTTTACCCGCAGTCCTAAGGTTAATAGAGGTCTGTAGGCTATAGTATTCACTGTTTGTTTTGCGAGACATGATCAGAGAATTGCCTTACATTAGATAGATGATCTGTTTGGTGGAAACGCGATAAGTCTATGCAACAGGTGACAGATTAAGTGGGGTTGAATATCACCTAAGGATGGTATACCCACTGTCCTAAAATTAATAGAGGTCTGTATGTAAGTTAGAGGATGCATTGTTTATTCTACGTAACAGAAGACCTGTTTGTTAGAATTGCAGTAAGTCTCTGCAACTGATGATGGATGACGTGGGGGTTTATATCACCCAAGGAAGGTATAGCCAAAGTCCGAGGGTTAATTGAAGACTCGAAGGATGAGGCAAGCGACGACAATCATTTTGTTAGACTTCATATTCAGAGACATTCCATGTTATATTTTGACAAATCCAGTACGACAAATCCAGCAAGACATTTCCGGTTAAGATATAAAAATTTAATTAATTAGACGTAAACATGTTTATTTGTAATTGGAACGTTTCGAACCAACTAGGTTCATCTTCAGCGAATCTAAATAATAATAAGTGGCAATTGAAGACTCAGGCATATAGTTTTCACTGTTTGATGTACGTAATATATGAGAAATTGCCTAGCCCTATGACCTGTATCACAGCTTCTCCTTCTCTCAATCAGCTGTCCCTCCAGTTATTAGAAACATAATCACTAACCGACGGAAAAGAAAATATTAATTAGACATTTGCAAACAGTTATTAGCAGGAATCTGATACGCAGATTATGCAAATAGCCTCGTAAACGAGCTGTATAAGGTTCCTACTTGCCATAGAGTGGCCTCATATGCTGCATGTTGTGAACACTGATAAACATATCAAAAGCAAGGCAAGTTTGTTGGTCGGGAAAGATTCAGTAGAGGTAAACAAACCTAATTACACCTGTTTACAAAAAATATTTGCTTCTTCTATTCTTTCTCCATTATAGAACGCAATATTCTCTCGTTGAACGTTTATTAGTTATTAGGGTTACATACGACTTTCTTTTAGTTACTAATTAAGAAATAAGTGTAGTATATCGAACATTTCCACGTAAGCAGTTTTGTTTTATGTATTTTTCCTGCTGTTTTTGATATGAAAAAGGTGTTTTCTATTTTGAAGATATTTTTTGTCTTCTCGCGAGTACTTTTGAATTCATGTCATGGAGAGGAATTTTCAAATTTTAGATTCTTCCATTAAAGGTACATTCTATGACTAAAATGCAGGTAAACTTTCTTGTCCATAGTGTCCAATTATTTTTTAGTTGCTTCCTCCGGCGTTGTAAAATAGTTTTTCTTATATCATCTTTTTTACTCACGGGGAGGAATTCATATTTTAGATTTGTTATTCTGTGCTGTATCCTTATCAAAGGTACATACAATGACAAGAAACGAAGACTGTTGGATATCCATGATCTTTACTGCTATTTCCAAAGTTTTCTTCGGTGTGATAAAATATTTCTGCTTTCATCATGTCTTAGATAGACTTAAGAGGGGATGTTCTTATCAATGGTATATTCTGCGAGTAAATTTTCTTGTTCATAATCTTATGTATGTATGTATGTATGTATGTATGTATGTATGTATGTATGTATGTATGTATGTATGTATGTATGTATGTATGTATGTATGTATGTATGTATGTATGTATGTATGTATGTATGTATGTATGTATTATTTATCCAAAATTCAACATTACAATAAAAAATAAGTTTATCAAAACAATTAAGTCTAATTACAGGCGTGTGATACTAAGTAAAAACAAGATTTAAAAACATTTAATCTAAAAGACCCTTGGTTAAAATGGCAAGGATAGCATTAAAAGGTCAGTGTGACCTTGTTTCCATAATGGTGTCAATAAAAGAAAGTTTTCATAGAAGAAATGAAAATTCTTGAAGGTGTTAAAACGTAGCTTATTTGTACCTTTATGGATTTGAATCATGCAATACCGAATCGAGTTTAAGAGAGGGTGTGCAGTGTCAATTGTAGACATATACGTCATCTTCTTCTCTTTGTATAATTTTGAAGAAATTTTCTTTGATTTTGTGTTTAAATGCATTTATATTGTTGGTGGATTTCAAGTCAGATTTGAGACTATTCCATATTTTTGGCCCTTAGTAAGATAGACATTTTTGGCCTGTGTCTTCGATTCGGTTTTAAAAGTTTCCTTAAGTGTGTATACAACGTTTTTGCTTTTGTCATTATTTTAGGTATTCCCTGAGAAGAATTAAAATTTTACCGGGTGACCCAAAAAACCTTCAGGAGCTAGATTTCACATATTTTCCTGAAAGCAAAACGTTATGAAGACAAATAAGGTATCAGCATGTAGCTGAGAGGCTCAGCTATCTTTTGAGATGTTGCTTGGTCAGTTTAAGGTATGCGTGCTGTCCGAAAAAAAAGTTTCAAAAATATGGAAATTTATTCATTTCTCGGACCATTCCCTCCCTTTTCAGTCCAATTTATGGAAAGTATGAAAAAATTTGAATTCCAAATTTGCTTTGGAGCATGTAATTTGAATGAGGAACAGAGGCCAATCATTTTGCAAACAAAAAGTTTGCCAAGACGACTTCTAATCCATCGGTATGTCGAGTTTTCACAAAGTGTTGACTGGAAAATGATGGCGATTATTTCACTCAAAATGAGGAATCCTGGACTCGAAATTTTCATTGAATCTAGTTTTTCGGATGGAAATCATTGCTTAAAATGGCCATGCAGCATCTCAAAAGATAGCTAATTTTGATTTCAGGGAGCCAGCTAGCTATGATCTAGCTCGTGAAGTTGTTTTTGGGTCACCCGGTAGATTCTTTTATCTGAGGTATACTCTTATCAAAGGTATATTCTGCAGCCAGAAAGGAAATAAACTTTCTTGTCCATACTCTTTACTTCTGTTTTCAACTTTTTCTCTGATGCGGTGAATTAATTATCCTTTCATCATCTCTTTTAAGAAGTCTTGGAGTGGATATTCTAAGATACATAAATTCTTTTCAAAGATATATTCTGCGACTAAAAAGCTAACAAAATTTCTTGCGCATTATCTTTGAAATCTCTCTTCAGATTTTCTCTCAGGAATATTTCAAACACACTAACTTCCAGAGATCCATCAAACAAATAAGAAAAAGACTAGTCAACCGCTGTATGTGGTCTACGCCCTCATACCCGCTCATGCCATGCAGAAACGTGGTCTATAGGTAAGAATACCAGGTGTCGTCCATAAAAAGTTTCCCCGTTTGGACAGATCCAGAAAAACAACCTTTGTCTCGTTTTTTTTTCTGCTTCAATGCTCTACCTAATTACAAGCATGGCAGCAATGATATAAGTTAAAAAAAAGAACAGAAAGAAAATCAACAAAAATGAACTAAGCATCGTTTCGATCGGTGTAAACGGTACTCTCTTGTGGGTATGAGCACGAACACTGATAGAAAGCTCTAGATTAAAGGATGGGTGGAGTTGCCATTGGCTTTCAGTCTCAAACTTAATAATATTTGACAGGGCCGTGATGATCTATAGAATAATGAATGGTTTCTGCTCGGACAACTTAAGAGGGAGACTTGTTACCAGATCTCAAATATCTAACTATCCAACAAGAAATCAGTTTGATCTTGACACTCCAAGGCAAAACCTAGAATTCTCCAAAAACAGTTTTTTCTACTGTGGTGCAAAGACGTGAAATGAAATTCCATTAGAGATCAGAATGACTTCCACGATCACCATTATCAAAAGGAAACTGAAGGAATTCCTGAAAACGAGCATCCTTCCCGAAGCATGATCCCTAGGAAGACCAGCAAATTTGTAAGATTTTATATGTAAATAGATATTTATTTGTATAGCGATAGTTTTTCTATTTTCTTTTTAAGCTGATAGGGTTTCTGTGTTAAATTACGATAAAATGAAAGAAAAACCCCAACTTGGATCCATATAATTTCGCCCCATGTTTTGCTCATCAAAAAGCCCCCAAAATATGAATTTACCGAAATTTCATGCTCGAAAAGCCTGTGAAAAGGTGAAAAGTCTAGCGATGGAGATAGTATGTTCCATTCCGTCCATGTTTTACATCACAGGTTCGAAGGCATAACAACCGCTTGCCAATTTCACAATTAATACTTGGTCGAAAAAACAAAGAAGAGCAGCAAGTAATTTTGAGATTCCCTCAAACAAAAATATTGGAAAATATAGCCCTTCAGATTAATCAAGTCTGCACTATTTTTCCCAACAAAGGACTTCAGTGCTGATCAGATTCTCTCATCATCATAAGGGCTGATTGGGCAAATTGGGTGTTAGGCCCAATTATCCATTGCCCTGAACACCAAGCAAAATAAGCAAAATGACAAAACCAAGCAAAATTAGGCCTTGGTTTTAACACCCCTGCATGTTTTGACTCACAAGAAAAGGCTTATTAGTTTACCGAAATCTGTCCCAAAATGTGGAGGGAGGGTGGGTAAACCAGCAAAGGACCCTCTTCCAAAACGTCTGTTTAGCTTGGCTGTCTGCTTGCGAATGCAAATAAGCAATCGACTAAGCCATTTGCCACCTGCCTAAAGTTTCTTGTTGCCCTTAGAAACCAAAGGGGCAAAAACTGGAAAAGGTGCCCATGGGAAAACATAATCAATTTTCAATCGAAGAGTCTTGACATTAAACTCCCCAGAGTACGAAACCAGTGGATGGAAAAAACAAATCTTGATCTAATAAAAGTAAACAGAAAAAGGCATCCCAAGAGCATTGGTCGCTGACCATCCTTACTGGAATGCCAACTTTTCTCCCGTATTATAATTGATTGTAATTGCATTAAATCAACCCATTTGTATTCAAAGTTGTTAATTCGCTAAAGTGCGGACCACAGGACATTGTCCTGTGTAGTATACTTTTTTTTTGAACATCAAGCAAAATGTGTTTAGCTCTTCCTTGAACATTTTAGGTATGTGTATATGTATATGTGTATCATTGCTTGTATCATTGGCCACGAGTAAAAGCCAGAAAAAAATTCCTACATTTGAAAATTCATAGCATCAAGAGTACTTTACAGATTTTAATGATTAAAATTCTAGTTAAAAGCCAAAAGATCAAAGTATTTTTCTGAATTTTCTCGCTGTCTCAAGAGCACTAGAAATATACGTAAACTGAACTTTACAAAAATTTCATAGTTGCAAAATGACTGAAAAAGGGCCTAAAATGTTGATCAAATCATAAAGGACTCCTCGCACAGATCAATAAAAAAATGCAATTGTTCATGGGTGAGAGATATCTATTGTACATTTATTGCCATGGGACTGAAAATCTTTTGTATTTGTTTGAAAATTGGTGTCGTATAACTCTTGAGAGAGGTTCTTTCAGTCATTTTGCGACAATAAAATGTTTATCAAGTAAAATTTAGCGATTCTTCTAGTGCCACTAAGATAGCGAGAAAAATGGCAAAAGTACTTCGATCTCTGGGCTTTTAACTGATTTTTGAATCATTCAGATTTGTGAAGTACTCTTGTTGCTATGAATTTTTAAATTGGGAACTTTTTCTGACTCACCCGGTAGCATAAAAGTAGATACAGTACAATATATAAGGTTGAAAACGTAAAGAAGAACACCCTAATTTACAGTGGCAGGGATAGCATTAAAAGGTTGAGGTAACCTTTATTCCATAATGGTCCCCTTAGAAGTGCTGATTCAACGAATTTGATTAGAAATAAGACTTAAACATATAACTGTAGTCGTTTTCAGTATAAAGCACTGTTTATAAGTCCATATAATGATTGGGAGCGATAACTACGAGTCTCAATAGAAGACATATATGTCATCTCCCTCTCTCTGTATATTTTGGAAAATTTTTTCTTGGATCTTAGGTTTGACCCATTTGATGTGGTTTGTTGACGTCATCTCAGACGAAGGACTATTTCATGTTTTGCGCCCTAGATAAGAAAGGCTTTTTGTCCAGCATTACTTTTGCGAAATGGAATAATCAATATTCTGTTTTTCAGGAAAATCATTATAGAAAATCAATTCACGCAGATACAGAGCTGAAACACTACTCGTATCTAAGTTGGGCATTGTGTAATCCATTAATTTTATAATTTTATGGAATAGCACTGTTTTACTAAAATAACAGTCCAAATCAGGTAATTATTCTTTCTGGGACAGCCGGTATGATGGACACGACTAGAACCTTTGAGCTGTAGGTTTGGCGTAAAATACAGAGTATTCCATGGCAAAAGCCATACTAGAAATTAGATAGTGTTATTAGGCCTTATTAGGAGAGAAAAGAAAGATCATACAATGCATCATATCAAGGAAACTAACATTCTTCGGTCATATCATAAAGAGGGAATTAAATCGTGTCATACTGTAAGGTCGAAATACCATTGAAACGACCCAGACGTAGACCAAGAACTATGTGGACTTTCATTCCACCTACAATACGAGGCACTTTAAAGATCTCCAGATCCCGAGATATAGGCCTGCATTTGCCAAAAAAGGCTTTCATTACGCAGCTCTAACATTATGGAATGACACACCTGCTGAAATTCGTGATCTACCGACATTGGATCGTTTAAAAAAAACAACTGAAAGCGCATCTAAAGAGCTCGACCCTCAAACACAACTCCCTGCAAGAACAGCAATGATTAGGTTTATAGGACTTTAGGTTTTTATTCTTAGATTTTTATCATTGTAATTAGATGTCGTATACTTTGATTTGCTGAAGGATTTCTTTTAAGTATAAATAATATTAAAAGAAAAAAATGAAAAATGTGGATGGAAAACATCGGAGACTGGATGGAACAAACATTGTGGATTGCCTGTAAGACAGCCCACGATATAGAAAAGTGGAAAGAATTTTTGGCTGCCTAGCGAGTAGACGGCACATGAGAAAAAGAGGAAGTTGACTTATTTGTCCCCGTCGCATCTTGTTCACTGTCATCTTGGTCACCGCTTCCATCACAGCTTTCCTTCAAATTCATGTCCCTAACTGAATTGAATTTCTACGATAAATTTAAATTAAGTTTTTGCAAACGACTTAATGCACAAAAATGAAGGCCTGTTTCCATATCTCTTTTTAAATACACTTAATTTTCCCTTTTATAGGAACAATGTCTACATCGAGTATGGATGAGCGTCAATTAGATGTCCCTCAACGAGATGAGAATAAAATGCCCAATTCGTCGCCATTTTGGAAGCGATACGTAGAGAAAACAGAAAACATGGAAGAGAAATCAATGGAAATGGAACCAAAAGCAGAACGTATGGAAGGGAACATTGAGAGAATTTCACCCCTTGAATTAGAGAGCACTTCTTTGTTGGACTGGACATTTGAAGAACAGTTCAAACAGGTGATGGAAACATCAATTTATTTTTTGTTACTTTTATTTTTATATCATCATGAAATATTAAAATGTGCAAGCTAACAAAGATCATCGAGTTCCCACAACGAACGACACTTAAAGGCGAGTATGATATATGGTTTAACGAAGGAAAATTTTTTCAACACCCGTTTGAAAATGTTGGTTGAATGAAAAGTTTGAATCGCTACGGTTCCCTGGATTTCAAAGCAATAATTCCTTCGAAATAGCCTTCGAAAACCGTTGAAAATGACGATCAAATTTCGTCTGGTTTCATGCCTTGCAGCCATGACAAATACCTATGTTTGCATTGTTGCAAGGCAGAACGTTAGTATGCGCAAAGTATTTACCTTGCGCCTTCCATTTAAAAGCAAGGATAGCTAGCTTTAGCTTCCCTAAACTGATTTTCTGTACAGCCAAGTCAGATCAGTAACCTTCATGACGTTGCTACATGCATGTTAACTGCGGAAATCGCAGATCATTGAAAGCTGCATCGCTCGTTTACTTGGCCTGGTGTCATGTTGTACACAGCAGAAATTTCTTCTCAATTTTGTGTTTGCTATGGATGTTTAATCAACTTTCGCTGATTGTTAACGTCATGACCCAGTCGTGAAAAAGGAAGTAGAAGCGAAGTTACCCAGAATCAAACGACTTTTTGTGAATAGTTACAAACTGTGGATCCGATCTATTTTGCAAGTTTAAAAAGCGGACTCTAGGAACCTAGGAACCGTGAGACTACTAGGATCATTAAGTGCTAAAGATAAAAATTGCCAGAAGGTCATCATCAAAGAGAAACAATAGGCCAATGTGACAAGTTGTCAAGCTAGAGGCGGTGTATTGTCAACTTTCCTTCTTACTTGCCCTTAAACATCCGCTCATACCACGGGCAATATTGCACTGTGTTTGTAGCTTAGAAATTCAGCTTATTACCTCAATATTTCTGCTTTACTTCGTTGTTTTATCTTCAGCCCAAGTCTAACCAATGCTAGTAACCAATTCAAATGGCTCCTGTGCGTCTGAAATCTTAGCTCCTGCAAAGCGTTCATTCTCGTTTCAAATTTGCTCTTATAGTATGAGAGAAAGTTTGAAGCGAGGATGAACGCTGTGTAGAATAATAGCGAGGATGAACGCTGTGTAGAATAATACTAAAAATTTTCCAATAGTTTGGTCACATGACTCGGGATGGGTGAAGCAAACCTTGGCCGATTAGGCCAATTAATTCCCCTCTTAGTTAGACGTTCTTTCTTTTTTGTAGTAGTTACGTGTAGTTTATGTGCTATCTTTGTCTTTCAATGTCGTCACGTGTAGTGCTATGTTCGTGTTTTTAGTTGTATGTTGCCATTTGGTAGACGTTATTTTTCGCTCCAAATGGTATTGTTTTAGTAGTAGGGTATAGTATTTTGTAGGTAGTGGTATTAGGTAATATGTATTGTAAGTTTTTAGCTGGATATAAAAAAAAACGCTGTGTAGAAGCTAACATTTCAGACGCGCAGAAACCATTTGAAATTCATTCCTAGCATTGGTCAGGTTTTGGCTGAAGAGGAAACAACGAAGAAGAGCAGTAATATAGAGGTAATAAACATTAATTTCTAAGCTACAAACAAGGTGAATTATTGCCCGTGCTCAGACATCCCAATGTAGGTATCTCTGTAATATGTTATGTCCCCCGTATTACTATTTGGTGAGCTCTCTGAATGATGTCTGGGATTGGTTTGAACGAATGGAATTTCAAAACAATGGAAGATGGAAAGTTTACGATACGCAGCCACGTGTTTGACAGCTTGATGACAATGGTCTATTGTCTGCTTTCGGTGACCACCCACTGGCGTCAACGATCTTTTTAATCTTTTGCAAAGAATGGTCCTAGGAGTCTCAGGGGTCCTAGGGTATCAAGGTCCGCTTTTTACAACATTCCGATCTATTTTGAGGTGATAAACACAAAGTTGTCTGCAAATAAGAATCCACTGCGAGTGAGTCTAGATAAAAAGGAAACGTAACATCGAAAGTAAAAATGAATTGATCTTGGACATGAATTTTTAATATCTTGCCTTTGTTTTGACTTGATCGCATCTGAAACTTGGCGATAAATAGGAAGCAAGTGGACAATAATGGTCTTTAATTATGAAAAGGAGGGATGAGGGCGCTGCACTGTGTAAGTAGAATTTCACTGCCCCTCCTTGTTCTGTACGATAAATTGATATGAATCTATGGATGGTTTATCATCTAGCCAAATGCTTTATTCGTGACCTCCGAGTGAATAGGAGCATGAAATATGTTCAAAGAAAGTGCACTGGTTGCAAAAGCATGGAAGGATACGGCCTCTCCCCACTGTGTGAATATCGCTCTGTATTTTATAGATCTTGACTGAGATAATGTGAAGGTAGACTCACTCGTTAGAGCCGTTAACTTACGCTGATCTTATTAAATTGAATTTATATAGTTGTTGTCACTTCAGTGAGGGCCTTATTTCGCAACTGTTCTCAAAACGGACAAAAATTTCCTTCGGGGCACAGATCTCTTTCCAGACCAATCTGAATGGAAGCTGGCGAATAACGTGATCGGATTGGCTGATTTTTCTTCAATTTAAACTTCCCGTCAAATACAAACAAAAGCGCGTTCGACTGTACGGCCGTAACGATCAAAATCTCGAAGTACAGAACGAATTTAGGAGATCTTTAGCGTCCTCAAACAATCAAAATATCATTTGTAGATAGGTGTTTTTTTGCTGAAATAGCCGGAAGAAACATCTATCGAAGTACTGACAGCTTATTTTACAGTGTAACACTCCAGGAAGACTGATTTCATCGGCGTTTTAGGGAGGGTGGTTTTGAAAAAAAGCTGCAGGTGGGTTAGGCCATGTCCGTTTCTGGAAGCGTAAGGACGTGGGTCGTAGTTTGAACGTCCACCAGTCTATCATTTTGAAAGTTATCAAACAACTTCTTATGCGAAGGCGCACTAAGACACAGAAATACAAGGGAGTACTATTCGAACAATTTGAAATCGTTTGGGCCTAGCTAAAGCCACGTTCAGTTGCACACATCAGTTTGAAGACGAAACAGAGCAGAAAACAAGACACAAGGATAAAACAAAGTAAATGAATAATCAATCAAAATATCCATGTCTTAACACCCTTGATTCATTTAGAAGGTACGATGACTTGTTTTTCTCAACGCCATGTTTGAATTTTTTTCGAATAAAGAGAAATGTTGCAGTTCTGATGACGAGCAAATTATAGCTCGCAGGACCTTATTTTGCCCGTTGTCTTGATAGTTCTTTTGTTGAATCAGCTCACAGGGCCAAAGCCTTGCAACAGTGTTGTATGTGAAAACCAAATGCAGTCACTTATCGCAGCGTAATTAACTCGTTGTTTTGCATAGATACAACGAACTAGACTTCCCGTGTGACTACAGACATTTCATCGTCCCTTGTTGGATTGCAAAGATGTTTTCTTTTAAAACATCCCCGACATCACTCTACATCAAGCGAATTCCCTGTTCCCCATATCAAAAATCTAATTTTTTCCCATGAAGATGATTGAAAATACTGTGATCTTTTTTAATAAGACCCTCTGTGTTATGATTATGGCTAATTGAAACAGTTGAAGCTATTTTAGGATACATAACCCCCAAATTACCCTGATCTCAATTCCCTGTTAGTCATCCCATTTTAATGAAATGCGTTACAATCATTTTGGCTATGTTTTGCGGGTGGTTTTTACGTATCCATGAAAACTCGGTTTGTTATATGTCATAGTCCTTAGGATGCTGTTTGGAGATGTTCATTCGGTTGTCATAAGCTGCAGCCTGTTACCATAAAAGCTCTATGTAGCCCCCTCTCTGGACGTATTCAAGATTATTTCTTGGGATTATTAGGTCATAGCAGTTCTTTCTTCTGAACGGATTTTAGTTTAGTTTGGTTAGCTATGACGTTGTGTTCGTTCCATTGCGCTAGTCCGCAAAGTACATTGAGACGCGTAGTTAGATTAGGACTGGGAGCTAGTATTTTTAGGGGGTAAATTTCGTTACAGCGCGTTCGAGTTGTGTTACAAAATGGGAGCGTGAGAAAACAGTTTTCGGGATTATTACAATTTGTGACGGTGTGCCTAGACAATTTGGTACATCTGGCGATCCTGCTAAAATTTGTGAGAGTGTACCTTGACAAAATTTACAAATTCGGTACAGTTCTGCAGTTGGAGTGATGGGTCCTATGATGATATTTATCATAAAGGCTTTCGGGACATTGCCTGTTTATTATTTTGTATGTCATAACAGATCGATCGAGTCGTCCTTTATTCTGAGGAAACTGAAGGCTGATCTGCCCCTTGGCTGGGTTGCAGTGTCATGCCTAGCCAACTGGAGGAATATAGCATATAACGCCGTGCAAGAAACTAATCAATGCCTGTTTAATGCTTGTTTGTCGGACCAAAAGGAGGCCAGAATGATAAATAAATTCCGATATTGAGGCTGCAGCTCAAAAACAGAGCCCCAGGTGACACCGTTGTAGGGTCATGTTATGTTAGCAATAGAGGGAATATCCACACTCATTTATATCTGTGTTATCAGTTTAGAAGTTTTGCCTTATCTACATTAACAGTTAAGCGTGAGTCTCAGCGATCAAGACAAAGAGGTAATTGTCGTTGAACGTCATTAGCAGAAAGCGAAAAGACTAACTCTTTTGGGTCACATGTGTTCAAGATTGCGTGCAGGTGGAATTCTTGATTAATGATGTCTTGAAGGACTTTTCATATGAGATATGTTGCATTTATGAATAGGACAGCTCAATTAGGAAAACGTGCTTTTGCAAGGTCATATGACGTGGAGTTAAACTATGCTTTCTGTATCTTCCTTGTACTAGCCAATTACCAGATTAATAAATACCAGAACATGTTTCAGCATCTTGGTGAAAAATTTGCGATGGTTTAGGGAATTATTGCCGCTAAGAGGAGCAGCAATTTAAAAAATACGGCTTTAAAAGGTCATCTCAAATTAAAACTTGTCTCTGAGGTTACTGAACTAAAATATTTTTGCAAGATATGGGAGTGATCATTTCTCCAAGATGTATTTGTTATTAAAAATAGAGAGGTATTACCAGGTCACTTGCAGTTGTGACTGAACCGTGTCCCCAATAAATTGTCCCGATTTCATGGGCAACGCCTTTATATAAGAACGTAAGATCCGCAGTGTTTCATTGATCATTCGACGCTGAACATTCAAAGAGCAAACATTCAGTTCGAAAAGTGGTCAGCAGATTTTTGTTGAAAACAGACAACGTCTAAATGCAAAGCACTATCTGTGACTGCGATCTGATGTTAAAGGTTGGTCTGGTCTTTGAATATATCTTTATGTGCATAAAGATTATATTAGATTTCCTTAAAAGGGGGTTTGTAATTGATTGATCGGTTAATTGGTTGATTCATTGATTGATTGAATATTTAAATCATTGATTGAATGATTGATTGATTTATTGATTGATTGCATGATTGATTGCAAGTATAAGTTCTAAACCCAGCGGGAGTACTTGACTTAAATTTGTACGGGGTTGTGCCCACGACACAATTTTTTACCTTATTCCGGATTTTCCCCTCCAAACGATACCCGATCCCGGAAAAAATCGGTCAAAAATTTACTCCAAAACACAAAAATTGGACTAAATGACAATCCGATTTGAGAAAATTTCCCCATTTGATATGTTTTGACAACCGGCTCCAAACAAATTGCGTTCTTTTGATACCTTGCTCTAGAAAAAAAGGGTGAAGACGATCCCTGTAAAACGGCACATCCCCCGTCGGACAAATATACAAGGTACTCCCTGGGGGGCTCTAAATTCGAAGGGGGGTTGGTGTGAATTTTGAAAGTTAGGAAGTTAGTTGGTTGGTTTGAAAGTTAATTGGAATTGTTGGATTGATGAATGACTTGATTGATTGATTGATTGATTGATTGATTGATTGATTGATTGATTGATTGATTGATTGGAGAGCGAACTTTCTAATGGGCAAATTAATAGCTATATCGATTAATAGATTGCTTAGTTGATTAATCAATGTATGAATGAATAGAAGGATGGATAAGTATGGGAATCAATTTATCACTTTTTTGTTGATAATTTTTATCTTTTTGCAGTTATATGAACTCGATGATGATCCGGAAAGGAAAACGTTCTTAGATGATTATTTTGAATTCATGAAGAAAAGAGGTGAGGGAAATCTTTTTATTTTTCCTAATTCCTTCACACTTATTTTCAGAGTCGCATCGATGTCACATTTCCCCGTTTGGCCTCATTATTGTAAAACATTGCTTTACAATTCGAACAAAGCAGAGTTTTTTCTTTATTCATTAAATGAAATAAACTATTAAAAGAAGACACTAATGAACTACGTGCCTGCCATAGTGGGAACGGACTCATTGTCAGTGAGTTCCAACTATGTATAACACTTACAATTTCAATATAAACTTTTCCAGTTATAGTCGTAAGAAGTCGTAAGTTCATGCCACTCAATTGAAGGCTCAGAAACAGCTTTTTCTACTGTTGAGGTCGGTTGAGGTCGCTTTAAGAAAATCCTGGAGAATGAATGGGATGTGCTTGGTGAACAGCGAAAACATTTCTCAATTGACTTACATCAACTGATTACTCACAGAAGAATTATTTCATGATCTATTTCCAGCTAATAATTTGGTCCTTGGTCTTCTTGCTAAAAAAGAAGCTTGGAGATGGGCCATATCATCATATTTAGGAGTACTTTCCATCCAGGGAGACTTTTTTGGGGCATCGGCTGTTTGAAGATTTTCTCTAACCGACGAAGCATTAAAGGGGCAGGGTGACGTAATGTAAACAAACTTCTTTCGAAACAACGATTTCGCAGAATGTTTGATAGGCCGTATTACTGTGATTTTCCACTACCCTTCTCAAAATGAAAGAGTTATTTTGAAGACGGACTCTCGGACTTCGTAGAGAACAAACGAAGCACTCATATGTTGCACGATCGCAGAGATATTGGTGGATTTTTAGAATTAACTTTCTTGTGGATTCACCTCATCCACCAAAATCTGTGTAGAAGACAATGGCCACGTGTGGGCAACAATATAGATTCTAGAGATAACAGGTTTGTTTATGGTTACGTGACCCTGTCCCTTTAACAAAGCCACGTAGCCAAATGACTACAAATGTACAGCTGTAAAAGAAGAAGACTTTTGCATTTTATTCCTTTTGATTGCCTTTGTGTGTTATTGTTTTATTATTCCTTAAAACTTTTTTTCTTTAGGTACGCCTGTAAACAGAATCCCGATCATGGCAAAACAAATTCTTGATTTGTATCAGCTATATCGATTGGTTGTGCAGCATGGAGGACTTGTACAGGTTGGTTTTTGCAGTTCACTCCCGGGGGGGGGGTACATGACTTGCGGATGGACGGGGGTCTGCCACCAGGCTTTCAGAAAGCTACCCGCTTCTAATTACCGACAGTTGCCGTCATACCCACTTTTATGATGAATTTTAGCGGAAAACTACACATTTTTTACCATTTTTGCCAATTTCTGGATAACCCACCCATCTTTAAGGAAAGTCTGCTGAAAAAAGGACCCTTGTTTGAGAATTTTGGATCCAAAAACCCACCCATATGGGCGGCACATGCCCGTACCTTCAACATCTTTTGTTACCCCCCCCCCGGGAGTTCACTTTTTGCTGCGTATGCAGAGAATATTAGCTCTTAGGGAGGGCCATTTTTAATTCCCGCACGTTTCGAATTGACATGCCAGAGAGCCATTGTGCTACTCAAGTTTCCGTTTGAGTGGCGTGATGGCTCTTGGTCACATCAATCTATCACGAACAGGGATTAAATGACATTCAGTATAGCAGGAATAAATCATATTTCTAATTCAGAGCTTCAGAGTTTGGAATAAACTGCAAAAACAACTAACGTTGTCAAATGGAAATTGTTGGAATTAACTGAAAGTAGGTTGGTTCCTATTATTCTGCTTTGCATTGGATGAAAATTTTCCCGAAAGATGGTTTTCGTTTTTTCGACATCTACCAAGCAAGTATCATGCAACTCTTGAAAAGTGCAAATAAATCGAAAATAATTCGAGTTTGCAGGAAAATGCAACTGAGACGCAATCCATACTTTCTTCACCACATGGGAGGGGATTCCCCGATTCCTACCGTTACCAAGGCTGTGAGAATGGGTCACGGTCTCCCCAGGCCCTTCCCCAAATTGCGGAAAGATCAATTGAACATTTTGACTATTCAATCAGATGTTACAAAAGATCATTGCTCATATATTTTTAGAGCAGTAGCCTTTCAAACGTCGAGCGTTTTTCTGACTCACTCGGTATTATCATTGTTTATATAAATACTAGACTTGCTGCGTGTCGTCCGCGGTGCCGCGCTGGCCCGCCGTCGTGCTTTGCTTTCATTACGATTACGAAAGGAAAGAGAATCTCTGTGTTCAGTCGTGCTCTATTACGTCCCTTCCCTTATCAACTCCAAGCTTTCAAGGCAAAATTATAGATGTGCCCATTCTATGTCTCTTCCTTCAACTCATGTGAAACACAAAAGGCTATTAACCATCGTCCTAAATGTTTTCCATGTTTGTAACTTGGGGTATAAATATTCTATTTGTATCATTAGGTCATAAAGAACAAGCAATGGAGCAAGATCACTCGAGGCCTCAATCTGCCAGCTTCAATAACGAGTGCAGCTTTCACACTGAGAACACAGTAAGCAATTACTGTAAATAAAGTATTTCATTTGGCATGCCGCTATTCGTGCCCAATTATTTATCAACCATTTGCAGATGATGTGATAGTCGTCTCTTTTTCGGCCCGTTCAGATCTCAGCTTTACCTATAGGGGTTTCTGAGTCAGGGCATTTCATGTAATGGTGGATATGTTGCACAATACGCCGACTTAGGCTGGAGACCTGATTTGATTAATAAATCGTATTGCTATTCAGAACCATGGGGCTCGAGCATATTCATCAAATCTCAAAAATTAAATCCACCAATGGTTACTGCATTTATTCTTTGATTTAATGGCTTGAAAAATTAAAGTACGTTCCTAAATATTGTCTTCAGGGGCATAGCCAGCCCGAAATTGAGGGAGGGGCAGCATGCAGAGAGGGCGCCCCCCAAAGTACGGTGGAAAGTAAGCGCGCCAATGGCGTGCAACAATTTTTGGACTTCTCATTGAGAAAATCCTGTAGTTTTTCTAGTAGATAACGTCATGATTTGTATGTTTGCCCAAAATGCTGATCGAAACAGTTAAAAAAGTGTGTCTTACGGTCACGATGCGGGGCGCACTTTTAGCCAAAAAGGGGGGCGCCAAGCAGAGTTTCCTTCGTGAAGGGGGGCAATTGCCCCCATTTCCTCCTTAAATCCGCCATTGGTTGTCTTTAGAGACTTTTGATACAGTAGAAACCTGCGTGCAAGGACCTACAATTTTTCAAGCCAGCCTGACCAGGTTGTTATGTATTGGGTATTTAGTGGAAATTAGGCTGTATAGGTTCTTAGATTGGTTCTTATCTTATTCAGGGCTTTCAGGAATTTCTTTTGTTCTGATTCAAACTTCAAGATATTATTTACTGTCGGTTCACGGCGATTGGGTGCACGAGGTCCTATTCGCAACAGAAGTTTGTAGATGAATCAGAAATTTTATACAATCCAATGAAAACTTTCAAAGAGCCACTTAAAACAGAAATACTTGAAATACTGAGGTTGGACATTGAATATTGCATTTTTACAGCTTTTTGTAACATGCACATAGTGTAGAGACCCACCTAAAAGAACCTAGGGACTTCTTGAGCAGCCTGAATAGGTTCTTAATTAAGTGGCTTTTATCCTAAATTCCAGGATGCAAGGTTCTTAAAGAGATTCTTATATAAATCACTCACTTTGCATTCATTAATACTGTTTTCAGCACAAGAAATCTAAAGACTTTTTGAGAATTCCTTGAGAATACTTGAGGACATTTTTAGGTTAGAATTATTGTTAAAAATCTCTAGTCAGTAGTGTACCACTGATGAATTCTGATCAGAATGTCTAGGATTGTTGAAAGTTCTGGGGGATTCTGAAGACATGAAACTTGTTATATAAGAGTCTCCTCCAGTTTCAGCCTCTGAGGGGTTCTTATTTAGGGGGTTTAAAATATTGAATTTTAGCTTCAAGTTTCTTATAAAAATAGGTTCTTTTATGCGGGTTTCTACTGTATGGTGTTATCAATTGTATAGGTTCAGTGATTTAGCAATAAGAGTTTTAATTTAATTTTATGATCACTACAAATAAGAACCTATTTCAAATTTCAGGTTGAGAGGTTTCTTATAAAATGGGGGCTTAGTTTCAAAATTTCAGCATGTAGGTTATCAATCACTAGGTTTCATACGCGGATTTTTACTGTATTTTCATTATTTACGGAATCACTGTGTTTTTCTTTTTTTTTGTGAAAATATTCATGACAATGGATTGATCTTTTTAAAGATAAATAAGTAAATACATAAAGTCTCTAAATCCCAGTGTGACGCTGTGTTCTGTAACGGCTTATTATCTATCTATCGATACTGGCTTAATTTTCGATTTTCGAAGTCCGATTTTCGAACGCGAATTGGTAAAGTCACGTGACATGTCGTCAGTTCTTTTTCTATGCAAGTAAAATATGAAGGCTAGGTAACAACTACTTCATATGGTGCCATTCATAGAGGTAAAGGACACAAGGTCATCGAGTTACTCCTACAAATGGCACTTACAATATTTTTAGCTACTTTGTCACTCTAGCAAAAATATGGCAAGGAACAAACCAAAAAAAGAAAAAACAATGAAACAAAAAGAAAAACACAACGAAAAAACAAATGCTCATTCAGTTCTTCTTAATAGCATAAAATGAGTAGAAGTATTATAGGAGTGTGTGCTTTTGTGCGAATCGATTCTGATCCTAAAGTCACATCCAAATGTTTCCGCTCAAAAAGTTTCCATTATGGACACTTTTCGAAAAATCGTAAACATTCAAATCTTCCGTGTAAATGGGTTATATAAATTTACCTAATTTTTAACAGAGATCAAAATTGAATGGAACTGAATGGTTCAAATTTGAAACATCATGAGAAACATTATATCCAAAAATGTTAAACAAATCATAAAGTAATTCCAACAAAAAAGTTTTGGAGAGAACTTTATTCGAAACTTTCACTGTTCGAAATTTATAGATTTCAATGTACGCGGTATACGGTTTCAAATAGAGATTATATTTCTCAGTAACATATCATTCACATTAAGTTTTGGTTTTAGGTATTTGAAATACTTGTACACATATGAATGTGTCATGCATGGATTTTCAACACCCAAAGAGCTTCAAGCCGCCATTGACAACAACAAGCGAGATCGTTTCTCAACATTCTACCCATCCCAGCCAACCATGACATTCAACGGTGATTCAAGATACCCGACAGTAACCACGTTCAGTGCTCTTGCACGGCCTACCCCAACGCATTCACTTTACAGAGGAATGGCCATGTCGATGAAGCGGCGCTCTGATGTGCTCGATAGCCGTATGGCGGACAAAACTGGCCACGAAAGCCCGAAAGTTGTAATACTGCGTAATGGCAGCCCTGTCTTTGTTAATACTGATATGCTTGGGAAAAGGAGTCCGTCAGGCCAAAGACAGATTCAGCCTCACTATGATTCAAGGCCAGGAAGGCGCAGTCCTCCGTTGCATGATAGTGAGACAAAGAGGCAATACCAAGTTCTGTATAGCCGTGGTGGAGAATGGGATGGTGATATCCGCCAAATGATACAAAGTGAGCACAAAGACAACTATCCCTATCTACGAGAACGAAGAGATCATGAGAACGTAAGAAATTTTATTAATTTATTTCTTGCTGCACAATTGAAACCAAGAAAGCTTTCTTCAGATTTGTCCCTAAATTTTACGAAGAGGTCTCTTTCAGAGGAACATTTCAAGTCGATTTCACTTTTTTCCACGGGCAAAGCCTCCAACAAATTCTTTTTTATTTCTAAAAACTATCCTCTTTTATTCGCTTTTGATGCAAGAAGAGGGTTTCCAAAAACCTATTTCGTTAGAGCATGAGTGATAGGACACCCAATGTGTAGCAGTTTGAACTTTATATCAGAAGCGATCCACCTTAACTTACTGCTTTTTTTGTATTTTGAACTTATTTATACTTGGTATACAACATCCTCTCACTGTTTCGTAATTCTGAAATTTTCGGTAGTGAGTAACCTTAAGTGCAGATCTCTACAATTAAGGTGGATCTGCACTTAAGGTGGCTCACTACTGAAAAGTTCAGAATTATGAAAGAGTGAGAAGTGATTGTATTCCAAGCAAAGATAAGTTTAAAACACAAAACACTAAGTTAAGGTTGCTCGCTTCTGACATAATTTCAAACTGCTACACACTGGGTGTCCTATCGTTCATGGTTAGAGTTGCTGTTCCTAGTTTTCTTCTAATCTTAATCAAAATAAACATTCACTTAGTTTTGCCTTCTTCTGAAATATCCTTTCTTTTAGAGTTAAAGGGGCAGGGTCACGTAATGTAAACAGACTTCTTTCAAAACGATGATTTTTCAGGATTTTTGGTAGTCCATATCACAGAGATTTTCCACTACTTTTCTCAAAATAAAGGTGTTATTTTGAAGATGGACTCTTGAATTTTCTAGAGAAATAAACCAAACACTCATACGTTGTAGGATTGCAGAGATATTGATGGATTTTTAGAAGTAACTTTATTGTGGATTCACCCCATCCACCAAAATCTGAGCGGGACACAATGGCCATGTGTGGGCAATAATATAGATCATAGAGATAACAGGTTGTTTACGGTTACGTGACCCTGCGCCTTTAACGTTCCTAGTTTCTCTAATTCTTTTTCTACTTTCATTTCGGATAGTAAATCATTTTGTTTAAAGATCACTTTATTAGTTAAACACTGTAAGACACGTGCCACTTATTATAGAAATCATTCTTTCGAGCTCGGGGGGGGGGGGGGTATCTCAACCTATTATGTGACGGGGACGTGCCATTTTGCCCGAAACATTGGTACCCATAATTCCGTAAATTCTGGTGGATTTTAAGGCCATAATTCCACAAATTGAATAGATATCTGGGCCATAATTCCGGAAATCATGAAATATCTCCTGAAAAGGACACATAATTCCGTGAAATGTCTAAAAATTGTGAAAATGATACCCATAATTCCGTAACGGTTTGAAAAAAGTACCCCTAAAAATGGCACGTCCCCGTACCACGAACAGTACTAAGGTTACCCCCCCCCCGAGCTTTCGAGCCCACAACTTCGTCAAAAACTGAATTTCACCAATAAGATATAAATCATATTCTCGTTCCTTTGACATCCGATTTCCAATGTATGAAAATCGAATTTGCGAAAAATCTCCAAAATAAGTCATTTTCAGCTGATAAATCTTAACATGCTGTTTTCAATTTGCATAACAGGGAAAAATGATTTGCACGAAACAGAGAGAAAGGAGTGTTACAATCATTTTTGTTTTCCGTTTGCGAAATTAGTTAATGCTTTTCCGCTTTAAATAGTTTCAAAAATCTTTCCGTCACAGCAATAATGTTAGAATTGATCAATGTGAACACAGTTTATAAAGATCCCAGCTGATGAATAATGGCAGCTTAATTCATGTTTCATATCCGCATTAAAAGCGAAATCGAAGAACAAAATATATTTGCGTGGTAATAATGATCACAACAAGACAGGTTAACCCAAAAACAGGAAATTTTGAGGAAATTTTAAAGCCTCATTGACAGCAAAATTGAAGAAGGCCTTGCCCATCAAATGAAAACGAGGGTAAAGGAAATTAGAATTCTAAAAGAGGGACATTCTCGGAAATTAAAGCAAGATTAAAGGAAGTTCTATCTGTTTTATGAGAAAACTAGAAATGCTTATTCCAACCCTTAGCCACGACCACTCAAAATTTTCATCAAAGGTCACTCAAATTTTTATATTAGATGCCCATAGGCTTGAATAAGATAAAACAAGCGAAAAAAGTTACCGAGGGGTTGGATGATTTTTACAGATTTTATTTCCCAATACAGGGAATGCCTCCTAAACAGCGCTATATATCTCCGATTGATTTGTTTTTGTGGCCTAACCAAAGTAGAGACAAAATGCTGCGAGAGAATCACTTACTTTCCCATTCTAAAATATCTACTTTTGAAGAAATTAGATATCTCAACTTTCTTCTCATCCCAAAATTTTGTCCCGACCTAAATGGTCAATTAGCCTCTTTGAAAAACTTGAAAACCTTCGCAATGTTATTTCCAGGAAGCCAAATGAAGGTTTCAAGTGCAACGTTAGACAATGCTTCATGTAAAATCATACCAAACATAGGTTCTTCATGTAAACTATACATTCTGGACAAAGCTAAACCTGGCGGGACGTAGAGGTCCCGTTAGACTGATTAGGGCTAAAAGAGGGATATTCTGCAGAAGTTCCAAATAGTCTATAACGGATTCGTCACAATAAACCCAAAAAACGAACATTAGGGACTGTAATTTGTGGATTGTGGAAAGAAAATGTTATCTTCTGTAAAAGAATAGCGATCTTATTAGGGAGAAAGCTTTTACGTCCTGCAAGAGAAACAACGCAATTAACAGGAAACCCTGAAATGAAAGAAAATAAGTCAACAGCTGTAAGGAAAAGTAAAGTTGAACAACCAGAATGCGTTTCGTCGCACACTCGTCAATTTGGTTCGTGCGAAGAACACCCAGAGGTGGAAAAAATCAGAACCTAGGAACGTAGTTCTCCGAAAATTTTGGTTATAAATACTCACAGAAAGTTTCACAGAAACTTTTTAAGCCTTCATTTATTATTGCTGAAGATGACAGAATGAAAGAAGTTACTTTCCCGAAAAAGGCTGCTCTTGTTTACTTGACATAGTTGTTGAACAGTTTGTAAATTGCACTGAAACTTCGTGCAAAATTATATTTGGCAATTGAAATTCTGCGGGTCGAGAAATGATGCACAAAGAGTGATTTTTTGTAATTTGGCTCTTTCCAAACTTTTGGAGAAAGTCTTAAGCAATAAATGTAGGTTCCCAATGAAAACAGCAACCGCATGCTTCACTTTTACTCAAACTGGAACTCATGGACTTTCATATAAAAGTTTGAGACGGAAATGAATACGTTTACGTTTGCCATCTGGAACGAGGCTGCGGAGTTGTGTCAGAAGCGAGGGAAGCAACTCCCGATAGTTGGAAATTCTCATTGCAGCGGTGAAGTTCTTAGATGCTAATTGAGTTCATGGAAGCTAATTGGCTGTAAAAATGAGGAACTTCTGGTTCACAGTGAAAGGTTTGTTGACTCTTGGATTGAGGAAACATTCATATGGATACTTGTCGCTCTTGTTCATGGCTAATATCACTGTGATCTTGAACTCTGAGCTGTTTTAGCATTAGAAGTTCGAGCCGGCAACTTAGGCCCTTCTGCCATTGCCTGGAGTTCGTACAGTGTTGCTATGGTTTCCATATCTAACTATGAAATCGATAGGGGAAAGCTTCGTCCTAATTTATAGTATGAAAGTCCATGAGTCGTAGTTTGAGCGTTCATCAGTCTGTCAATAGCGATAACTACGAATATGCAATCAGTCTATGTGTGTCATGTCTATGTGTGTCACCTTTTTCACTCGTGGCAGCTGTCATATCTACCACACTTGGAGATCAGTCTCATTTCTAATACATATGGGAAATGGAAAGATTGTTTCACTGGGCAATCGAAAAAGAGAATGATACATAATTACTCCTTATGTTAATGCTAATCTTTTGCTTATTTCACGGCCTAAGAAAGAAATCTTCAAATCCGGAGATTAAATGTTGATAATGATAGCAAACTAAGGGCGTAAATGAACTCGTATTTGTCGTAAAGATATGTTTTTATCCACTTCAAAGAAAGCTGAGACTCTCGGCTCAAGCTTAAAATATTTAGTATTCAATACGTTTATTGTCCCACATAAGAAGATTTTGCTGCAAGGTTTCTCGAATGAGGTACCGTTCTCATGGCGATACTGTTCTATTTTGCATTAAAAGATTTTAAAAGGATTTGCTTTAACGACAAAGCGATAGTTCGCCTGTTTCACTATTATACCTATCGTTGCGATGGAAACTGTATCCTATTTGTTAATCATCTATTTGACCCAGCTACAAACAGATTTTTCCATTGTAGCTGGTCTTCTCTTTGAATTCTCATGCCGTCTGACGTCTGTATATTCACTTACTTTTATAAGAAACTGAAACTTTGACCCAGTACTGATGAACCGACGAAATTTTGGCCGATGTTTTCACTCGTTTCTGCAACATAGGTCTCAAATATTTCAAATCGTTATAGATAAAGGAACTAAGACCAATCTTGTTACTGTCTTCGCAATCAGGATTTATTGGGCAAATAAGGGCAAGGCCAGAAAAATTCCAATCAACCTTCTATCCTCACTGCCTGTCAGAATGGAACAAGCTTGATCCAGAAATTAGACTTGCTCCTTCTATTGCCGCATTTAAGAAAAATCTGCTATCCAAAATTTGCCCCGTGCCAAAATCTGTCTTTAGGATACACGACCCAAGAGGTCTATCCTTAGGGTCGGCCTCAGTAAATTAAAATTTCTTAAATTCAAGCACAATTTCAGGGATACCATAAACCCAATGTACCCATCCAGCGATTGCATTGTGGATACGGAGCACTTTTTGTTGCTCTGCCCTTCTTTTGAAGAATCACGAATAGATCTTCTCGTTGATGTTTCCTCTTTATTACACCCAGTTGGATATACTAATCTTTCAAATGATGCCCTACTGCAGATTTTATTGTATGTTAATAAAGATTTTCCAGACAATCTTAACAAAAATTTACTATTTTTAACTCTGTGTTTTATCCACAGAACTGGCCGGTTTGATTGGGCAATCGTTTACTCAGTTATAAGTCACACAACCACCATGTTTCTTTTAGTATGATCGCATTTTTTTTTATTTTTTCTGGTAGTTTTATGTTCTTTTCGTTCTTATGTTTTATGTTTTATATTAATTGCCATATACATAGGAAGACATAGTTTCTCGCTCCTTGTAGTATTGTGTATAGTATAGTAGGGTATAGTATTATGTAAGTAGTGTAATTAGTAATATATCTTGTAATTTTTTAATTGAATGTAAAAAGAAAAGAAAGTTTGCTTTAAATCTGCCGTGGAAATTTTTTTATGCCTTATTTCGTTTCAAGATGGCGGCATTTTAATGTTTTTTGAGGACCTCCTAGAAGATTTCAGCAAAGTCGGAATTGCGGTCGGAATCATTTCAAATCTTAAATCAGTCGTGGAAAACTGATAAAGTCTTTCAAAAACCAATTGTTTTTGAAGATCTTCAACATGGTGGCAAGCAGAAATCTGTTGCTCTTATCTGTTTGGATTTAGAAATTTGATGATGTTACAGCCTCAAATATAATAATTTCGTCACTTTGAAACTTAGCAAGATATCGACAAATTTTTAGAGTTCTCTTGGAGCAATTGATCATGTATAATTTTAGCAAACGTTTTTTGCGACAGAGTATACTTTTGGGAGATATTTATGCACTACGGTACAAGGTGTGGAGAGCTTTCCTTCCCGGGGGGGGGGGGGGTACTTCACTTTGGGTAAGACGGGGATGTGCGCCAGTTTTGGGTAGTTTTTGGCCTGAAAATTCTGGGATTGGGGTATCCTTTTACTGGAAAATTTCTGTGATTGGGGTATACTTTCACTCGGAATTTTCTGGGATTGGGGGTTACTCAAAATTCTGTAATGGGTGTTGAATGAAAGTACAACTGGATAAATTTTCGAGCAACACGTGGTCAGTTTCAGGTGAACTGATTTCAAGTATTTTTGTGTTGAAAAACGTCCTCAGATCAGAACCTCGTTCCAATGGCCACTTGGAACCAAAATAACCGTTCCCAGCCCTCTATCCCTTATCCTTTTGACGTCGAATTGCTTTTGTTACTTCTTCGATTGGGTATCAATATCTGACATATTTTCTGGGATTGGGTATCAATATCGGACCAAATTTCTGGGATTGGGTCGTAACAGAAATCCTTGCGGCGCACACCCCCGTATGAATTTATAGTGAAGTACCCCCCCCCCGGGCTTTCCTTACACACTCGTCAGTTCTCTAGTGAAGCAGCCCCCCACCTCCTGGGCCTTAAGAGGATGTATCGGGTGAGGCAAACAAATTTTAGCAAAACTAGTGAGCTGTGAAATAAAGAATATCCGACCGTTATTTAAAATTGAAATGTTTATCTATCAGTCAAAGGCTAACTTAGATGTGACATTTTTTCGGTAAAATTAATTATCTTTCAGATGCATATATTAGCAAAATGATGTTAAGGTGTTTGTTTGGGAATTAACCCAATCGTCAGTTTCAGAAGTAGAGTTTAAATTCATTTCAAATTCATTTTCAAAATTATTTGTTTCATTTCAGGTCCAAAAGTATCCATACCCAGACATGAGGGATTTGCCAAGAACAAGAAAAGTTCCTTGCCCATGTAGTTATTGTTTATCAGAGCGCCCTGATGCGCATAATGAGCCTCCAATGATGAGCATGGCCATGAGGGAATCTTCTTCCACCAGAGAAAATCACGTGGTCAGGGAATCCCCACATTCACAGATGGTTTCACCTCATAAGCGTGAGACAGCAAGCTCCTCCCCAGATGACTTGGTGATCGAGGAAAAGTGTGAGAAGGAATCAAATGATAGCAGCTCTGGTTTCGAAGAGTTATCACCAAACGGCCAAAGTGGATCAGAGTCTACCGCGTCTGATAGACCAGAATCAAAACAGGCAATAAAAATGTCAGATATCAACATGCAAATAGCCAAAGAGGGAGACACTGCGAATTCAGTCATCAAAATCTCTCTGGAAATTAATGGAGTGATGTATAAAGGGACACTAGAAAGCATGTCGACAAATGAAAACTCAAAAGAGGAGTAATTTGTTTAGTTTCCTTTCCATTTAACCGTGGAAACCTGACATATTGCAACCCGTAAGATGCTGATCTGCTAAGTTCTACTTTCAGTGAATATTGCTGGATGTTGAGTACCTTTCATCATGGGTGGTTAGACACAGCAATTATGCTTCCCAGAAAAACTGCCAATATCAATGAAATACTGCAAGGAAGGTTTCGGGGGTTTCTGTTATTGTGTTGGACTTTTTTTACATTTAAAAAAGGGTCAATCATATTTTTACTGATAACACAATAGCACTGAGCCATTTTCAAAAGTAGAAAATAAGCAAATACATCTCTAGAATCCTTTCTTTTAAAATTTACCTGATTGCCTTGTGCTAAAGCATAGCTAAATTTTTGTTGTTCAAATGCAAGTAACCTGCTATCTTTCGCAAAATATATCGAGACCAGCACCTAAAATCCCGAAATATTAGAATTCCTATGTCTCAGATGTACGGAAATACAGTTTTTCAAGGATTTTATCATTCTTTCGAGAGGATATACGAGATTTTTACAACAACAGGAGTTTTAGGGATTACGAATTTTCCTCGGAAACAAGAGGCTTTTCCAAAGGTGTACGAGATTTTTACAGAATGATACACCCACCCCTCGCATTTTGTCTTACCCTTGTTCCCTGTAGCATCCCCCCTCTCCCTCAATGTTGTGATTCTAAGCAATGTTTCCTATACAAATTTTCACCCAGTCACACCAATCAACATTGACTGAGGGGGAAGGGGATGCAGTTTCGAACTAGACGATTATGGAAAAGATGGCGTCAGAGAGCATTTGACATGGATGCATTGCATTCCATAATAGAACGCACTGCATGTTTTCTTGTTAAATCCCCCTCGACACCATCTTTCCATAGTCGTCTATTGTTGTAAAGGCTCATGAATTCATGCCAGATCAGGCAAACCCATCCCCAGAGGTTCATTTTCTTTTTATCTTTTTCATCTATGGTAGTCCCTCGGTCAAACCATTTGTTCACAGGTGAGTTCTACAGGGGCAATAACCCGATTTGGCTCTCATATATTGTAGCGTAAAGCAAAACCGTGTTTTTCTAACTTTAGTTCAAACCTAGGACGAATCCAGGTTAGTTTGTGTATCGTGAACAGGGTTTTAGATCGTAGTGTAGCAAATAACTGACATTTTATGTTAATTTATTCAAGGTTTGGCAAATGCATTCTGTTGTAACAAGATAATCGTGAATATTCTGAGGGGTATTTATGGTAGGGGATATTTTTAATTGTAAATACTTGCGAAAAATAAGTGTTATGTTGTATATTAGGAGTTGTAAATAGTGAATAAGAAATATATAATATTTAACTGGGATATGTAGCTTGCGTTCTTGAATATTTTCTCGCTGAATGATATTTTCTCTGCCGAACTTTCAAAAACTGACGCAGATATGTCAGAAAGTTCTCCAAAATGTTTGGTGAACAAGAGCGGCCAACAGCATGAACCTTGAAGAATACCTTACTGAAATCAATCAAAGCTCTCGAAAATGTCCAATGGAGGCTGGGCTTATGAAACAAACCCAGGGGCTTATGACAACATTGTACAAAGAGATATGACTGTTATTGTCTTCTTCCCAAAGGATGAAAGGGTTGTAAAAATCCGCAAATAATCTTAAGCCTATGCTAAATGTTGAAACTGTTGTTACACTCTTATCTTCTTTGAGTTGTTTGGAACACAGGCTAAGAATGATGTTGGCCTGATGAACGGAGAAATGACTTGGGAGTAAGGCCATTTTTTGACCCTTTTTTAAAAAAGGGCTCAATGCCCTTCAATGCTCTTCGGTTACACCATTTTGTGTTCTAAAGGCCCAAAAAATTTAAAACTTGTAATGAAGCTATAACTTTTCAATACTCAGTTAACATTTACGTAGCTATTCTAAAGTAGAATCCGAGTCGAACGATATTTTTCATACAGTTTTTCCAATGTCCACAATATTCAAAGATGGCGTGAGGGCGTGGACTGGGGTGGGCGTAGCTTTTCCTTGATTTGAAAAAGGCATTCGACATCATTGATCATGATATTCTCTTAGTGAAATTACAAAGATATGGCATTTGTCAGAAAGAGCTCACATGGTTCGCTTCCTATCTACCAGAACGCCAGCAGACCTTTACGGGTAGAATTCAGAGAAGCGATTGGTTACTTGTGGCATTCCTCAAGGATCATGTTTAGGGCCTCTTCTATTTATACTGTACAGTGGTGGCGCCAGCTCTGAAAATTTCGAAAGAAGTTGGGGGGGGGGGCGGGGATTTTGATGTAATTTTTCAACATAAAGGTATACGCAACTAATTTTATGCCATTTTTCTTTGACAATTTTTGCCGACTTTTGGGATTTGGGGGGGGGGGGACAAGTCTCCCCGTGGCGATGCTAACGATATTGTATACCAACGATCTTGAATAGAGCCCCTCACACCCAGTCTGTATGTCGATGTATTACTTTAGATGGAGAGGACGCTTACCAGCTATTGGAAGACATAAGAATTGAGTTGCAAGATGTCTGGCTAAATAAGTTAGTTAAGCCTTAATGTAACGAAATGTGGACATGTTTTCTCAGGAAATGGTAAGCAGTTGGGTAAGATCTCTGAAATCGGTGATCTTAAAGGTTGGAAAAGATGTACCCTGGGTACCAGAGCCTCAAAAAAAAAATAAATAAAAGAAAAAAGAAAAATGTTTATTTTGTATATTTTTTTTGAGGCTCTGGTACCCAGGGTAGAAAAGATGAAATCAAAGCGAGTTAGAAAGAGGAAGTATTTAGGGCTAACTGTTCGTTGAACATGACCTCCTGGAAGAACAGTACGATCTTACAAATATTGGTTTTGTTTAGATAAACCGTAAAAACCCCAGATATCATTTCCCCACTCCCGTTCGTTTTACTATTATACTGATGGAGTATCATGTTTAAAAAGATTAAATGAAAAAAATTCTTCAAAAATATACAAAGGGAGGAAGATGACATATATGTGTACTATGGACACTCCCGGGGGGTACATGACTTGCGGATGGACGGGGGTCTGCCGCCCGGTTTTTAGAAAGGTACCCTCTTCTAATTACCGAAAGTTGCCGTCATACCCACTTTTATGATGAATTTTGGCGGAAAACCACCCATTTGGGCCCACCCATATGGGCGGCGCATACCGTACCCTCAACATGTTATGTACCCCCCCCCCCGGGATGGACACTACCCTCTCTTAAAATCTTAACGGTACTATTCTAATCGATAAGGTACAAATTAGCTATATGTTCAAAATCTTCAAAGATTTTCGTTGCTTCTGTGTAGACTTTTCTTTTATTGACACCTTTGGAGGGCCTTTGATGGAAATTAGGTCGCACTGACATTTTAATGGGGCTGTTTTAAGATTAAGTTTTTCAACTTTTATATTTACTTAATATCACACGCCTGTAACTAGACTTCTTTTTAACAAACTTATTTTTATCTTTATCTTTACCTTATTTTGGGCAAAAGTGTATATAATACGTACTATACTACAACTACATGATGTAAATACATACATACGTAAGCCTCGGAACTGAAACGAGGGCGAGTCGTTCAGTGAGCAGATAATGGCGGCAAAGTATTAAGACACAAGTTGCAAAGAGAAGAGGGAAGCTTATTTTGCATAAGTCTCGTCGCCAAAAGACAAACAAGATATCGATAATGACTTCTTCAGAATCAACTTCAAATCGTCCAGCCAAGTCCAAAATATTCAGTGGTAATTCTTTGATGCCAAAAGATGAATTTGATGACGTAAGAGTTCAGTTCAGTTTTTCTTGACTTTTTGTTTTTCTCTCATTTGACATTATTAGGTAGGTCTATGAGGCCTCCTCTTGCCAACCTGGTTTTCCGACGATTCTTCTCAGTTAGAGAGATGCCAAGCTTTAGATGCTGAAAACTCACATCAGCTAGAAAATTAATTATGCCAATCCTAGGCCCTTTGGGCTTCAAAACATAGCAGAATTCACACTAAAGTTCTGGTTACATCTAAGGAACCCAAACTTTCTTTCAAATTGAAAAAACAAAATTATCATGTTTAACTTACATCTTTTTGTGTTCTTTTCTAAACAGTTTGCAGTTAGCAGTTTTTTGCATCTTCCTGTGATTTCTGTAACTCTTCTTTTCGTTGGGTTTAGGCCTAAATTCTTTTGTGGTGGTATATTCCAGATGCAAATTTGAACATTGATTTGGCATGCAAATTGCTACGTTTTGTGGGTGATTTTTTACATTTTATTCGGTTAGCTCTTGAAAGTTAATTTGTGTAGTTTTCAATGGGATCATTCTGCTTGCTTGCATATCTGACAAGTTGGATATCGTTGACTCATTTATCGCAAGAAAAAATGTTGATGCCATCTTTTCAAATGGACATGGGAGCACTGTTTGTTTATGAGGGATTTACAGTTAGCAGGAATTCATTTAAAAACTCAAGATATGTGAAAAGATTGAGTAAGAGATGGAGAACATGAAAATAAAATGCAAGTTTGCTTTGCGATTAAACGATTTTGTGAAATGGGTTTCATGAACTGAGCGCCTGGCAAATACCACCGTCTGACATTTACTGCCGATACCCTACAGTTACAATAGCGCGTATTGCATTCTAGGATTGATTTTTCTGAATCACATGACCAAAAATCAGATCGCAACAGTCTGTGACTGTATTGCAATTGGTTGGCAAAGGTTGACGAAGTTGAACACATCTCAATTCTTCCGATGTGTCCCCATAATGCCCCCATCTGATCGGCAATGTCTGCAAAATCGTTCTGCAAATGTTTCCATTTATCACAACCGGCCCTGATGTGTCCCCGAGATGGTTTCGGGGAGGTGTCGCTGACTGTTACAATCATTGGAGACCAGGCTTAAAGGGTCTGTTTCATCCAGCATGCCTTGCATGTGTCGTCACTTGGTTTGCCTTTGTTGTCGCCATTTTCATGGCCCATGAAAATGGCGACAACAAAGGCAAACCAAGAGACAACACTTGCAAGGTATGCTGGATGAAACAGACCCTTTAAGAGTAAACTTGACTTATAACTTTTTCACAGCTGGTGCCATCTGTATGGGGTTTTCTATCATGTAGTTCCCATTAGGAAAATGACAAAATCCTAGTAATTTATTCAAAGCTTTTTTTTGACTAGATTCTAAATCAAGAAACCTACAAATGCGTAATCCTACCGGGTGAGTCAGAAAAACCGTGGGGCGTTTGGCGGACTGTGACACCGCATTTAGACACCTAATTGTTGTGAACTAATTTTTTCCGTGCAGCCAAGAGTCTAACTTAGATCGTGAACCTTTCCCCATCGAAATCGGTCATTTGATGCATTTGTGAAAAAAGATTTTCTTCGTAAGACCTTGTATCGGAGTCTGGCAAACTGATGAAATCTGTTACCAAGCCCCTTCCGCATTTTATCTTGGCAAAAGTTACAGGTGCACATGGTATTATCAGGGGAGACTGAAATAGTTAGGAGATACTATTTTCTCCCCTGGGAGGTCTTATCATAACTTGCCCTGGTTCATACTAGGTCTTTTGAGTCGTTAGAGTCGCGCAGAAAGATCCAATAGACAAAGGGCTCAAACTCTGCGTTTTGTCTTGGGTCTTTTTGCACGATCTTAGCGACTGAGAGTGTGAACCAGGCTTAACTTTTTCAGTATCCCCTGATAATGCAACGTGTACCTGCAACTCTGGCAGGGCTAAAATGCTGAAGGAGGTTGGTCAAAGATTCCACCAGTTTGCCAGAGTCCCATACAAAGTCTTACAAAGAAAATTTTTTTAAACAAATTCATTTAGAGACTGATTTCATTGGGAAAAGTTTTACGATCTAAGTTAGACTGTTGGCTGCATGAAAAAATTTAGTTGACGATGATCGAGTGGCTCAATACGATGCCACAGTCCAACAAACGCCCAACGTTTTTTTGACTCACCCGGTACATTCCCAACAAACCTCATTCATGGCTCTCTGCAAAGACTGAAAATGAACGAGGTAGCGAGTTTTCAAAAAAGCCGTTGAACACAGAAGTACTTAAAACGGAATATTTTCAAAACAAAACACGTGAGAAACAGACCTGTCTAATGGAAACACAAAAAACGAATCGAAGTGGACTGTCGATCTGTGCCAGGGGTCTGTTACAAAGGGAATAGAAAACGAAAGATTTCTTGATGAAGAAAAATGAACACAAACCAATACTAATTACAAGGATGGGTGGAAACAGTTCCTTTGGCCATTCATATATATAGTAAATTCATAATTGATACAAGCTTGATCTTTGTTGCAATCCAAAATAGGTGCAGGGGATAGAGTGAAGTTTTAATAACTCAAACTTTCAAGGGAGACAGAGATATACATCCAAGTTATCTTCAAGTTATTGAGTTTCCTCAATGCTAGTCCAAACTATAGTGATATCAAATTTGTCAAGATATGTTGTAATTTGCAAATAGCTAGATTTGAGCTATTCAAGTTCTTGGGTATGTTTTAGGAATCTGATATTGTTAGCAACTTGAAACCAGCTAGATACGTAAGAATGTGAATCGAACGCATGGAAAAAATTATGCGTGGGATTTGCCACACACATGCCTATTTCCTTATGACAAAGACTGCTACAATAGACTTTTTGTGATGTCTTTTCTGAACCATCCAGATGTTGCCGTGGGCTGCTTTGTGTGGGTTGTGGGATGGGTTGGAATGGCTGTTGTGCACTCCTCGCCCTTTCCTTTTTGGAAGGTTCGGGGGCGGTTTGGCAGCATCCTGTGGTTTTGTGCTTGGCAGCCCATGGTGAAATCACTAAAATACTGCAGGGGTAGCCTGCATGCAGACTATACCCACGGAAAAGGTATAGTCTGCGTAACGCCGCTCACTTTTGTACAGTGCGTGCTTCAGCATTTACTGTATTTGATAACAAAAAAGATTATTGTTGTAACAGCCAATAACACTGCTTTCCTGTGAAACGAGGAAGCAATCAGATTTGAGAACGGCTATCATGTGATTAAATCTCAGGTTTCACTTTGTTTTCTAAGCAAACTTAATTAGCAACACAATGCTCTGGAATTTTAAGTACCCAGCGGCAGACAATCAACAGACGATGAGAAAGGGCCATTGAAACTGTTATCGAAATGGAATGCTGACGCATACAATACACGAGACTGAGCGGCGTTGCGCAGACTATACCTTTTCATTGGGTATTGTCTGCACGCAGGCTACTGCAGGGGGTGCTCTCTCCTTGATTAGTTTATGCAGTGATAGTAAGAAATTCCTGCATCCAAGTCTCTGTGGGCTTTTACAATTATAATGTATCTTTTCTGTTTTTTGTTTTCTTTAAATCTTTCCTTTCTTACTGCATGTAATTTATAATTATTTTTATATTTATGTCATTTGTTGTTGTTTAAGATTTGTATGCTGGAATTTAAAAAATGAATTGAACTGGTAGCAAAGCGGACCTATACCTCCGGTCTGTTGACAACAAGCAAAACTCTGGTTTTCGACAATAAAAAGACTGTAAAGCCTTACACTTTTCTGGATGTTTGAACTTTGTTTTATACTCATTTGCAAATTTCCATTGAGAATTTCATCAGGCGAAGCTGATCATCTCCTTACCAAATTAAAACTTGACAGCCAAGAATCCTTTCCATTGCCAGCATCGATCAACAAACCAGTAAATTTAACTTAATAAATCATCCATTTTGCAATTGTTTAACCATGCTTTGTTTTCAAAAAGCGCTGATGATTTTTCCTCATTTTCAGGATTCAGGGGATAAAGTTCAACCTAGTACTGACACGGCCAGTCTCCAGTCTGTGGACACATGTTTTTCCATTTGTTTCTTCTGCTCTTTGACTCCCTGTGGAAACGCGACAATTTAGGCCCTGGGCCCTGGGAAAATTGAATTTTTCTTGGATGCTATGTTGTTATGACTTGATTTGTTTCATTAATTTTGGCTTGAATACAGAGCTTATTTGAATCACTGTGACTTGCAAAGTATTTATGTCATAGCAATATGGCTAAATTATTGGAAACATCCCATAAGAAAAAGTTCAGCTTGCAACAAGTTTGCGCAAGCTTGAAAGGAGCATGATTTTGGCTTGAAGGAGCTTGAGATGAGTGTGTTGACACAATTTTGGCCAGTTTGCACATATGATTAAAGCTTGATCAAGCTTGATAATAATCACATGCTGAAGTCATTCTCAAACATACTACAATCAAGCTTGATCCAGTTCAAAGGATTGCAAGTTAGCACAATCGGTGCAAAATTCTTACTCAAATCAAGCCCTCAAACATACCCAGATCATACTCAAAACAAGTTAGTACCAAGCTTGAAGTATGCTCAAAACATACTAAATGTTTTGCAAAGGGATTCTGAAATAATGCACTTCAGGGCAAATTCATGGTGAATTTATTGCATGTCCACAGACTGGAGGTCATGGCCGCAAACTGGCAAGAGACAACAAAACAAAGAACAGTCAAGAAATCCATTTGGATAAATTAACAAAATTTCATTTGAGTATATATTCTGGTAGCAAATAATTTAAACTACTTTTATTGCCATTCAAAGGTTTGTATGTGAGTTCTAAGTGGTGATAATTACCAGTTGAATAACACTGTCCGCAGACTGAAGTTGTGACCCTATTAAATATTGACCAACCTATATGTCTTACCAAATTTCTTTCAGAAACTTGAAAAATGTCATACAGTGCTGAACAACTTGATTGGTGATCTCTCAGAAAGAGAAGTACATGATACGTTAAATCAAACAGTAAGTATATACTTGGAAATCAAGTAACTGTAATCTAAGTCTATCTCAAATTAGATATCTCTTGAGAGTTGCCAGATTGCAAATTTACAAATTCAGATCTCTGCAAATGTTTTTATTCATGAGCATTTTCACATAACATCTGATTGAGACAGATAATAGCTTTAAAATCTTCAAGTGAATCTAATAGGTAGCGCATAATAAACAAACTAACACACAGTTCTACCAATATCCGGGGTACCATTGGTTTGATCCCAGGCAGGGGCACATTTTGGTTTCCAGTTGTGGTAGCCCTCTCCTGATAAATATCTTTGTTGACAAGGATAGCTTTTTATTTTTACAACACTTCTATAAAGGTTTAAATGTATTGCATTTCATGTCAAATTTTGATCAGAGATTTAAGAACTTGTATGAATTGTCATGCCAAATTCAAAACCACATTTTTTCAACAACATTTCTTGGTGTAGCAAGAATGAAGACAGTAACAAAATATGTTTTTACTAAATGATGCAAGTCAAAATTAGAATCTACCATGCAATAAAACTGATACTTAACCAGTTTTGTCTTTGTACTGGAAAATATAAAGCCCTTGGTCTTAATTACTGCACAGACCTCGCAAGCTTGGTCTGTACATTTAAGACCTTGAGACCTTGGGCTTTATATTTTCCTGCACAACACAAAACTGGTTAGTATGCGCATAGTACAGCACTATCTTTATTGATGAAACATTTGTTGTCAACCATCTATGTAGGTATGCAAAGGAATGAAAGAGCATGAAGAAATTTCATTTGGTTTACTTTACATGATACTGAATGAGCCTACAAGTGCATCAAAAGTAAGTTCAATATCAAGGCTGAATTCTTTAAATACACATTTGTCAAACAGCTGGATGAGAACAGAACATGTTTGTACTAATGCATAATGAGCATTGGGATTCATGACCCAATAGATTCATCTTATCTTACCCAAATTAAAGTTGTTCTATGCTAATACAGTAAGACTTTGGCAAATTTAATCAAACTTTTTGGGATACTGTCAACCCTATGTGCCCTACAAATGATGGCATTGTCAGATGCAAAGCATGTTTGTTGTGTTGCCCCTCTTCAAGATCTTTTCATTGGAGTCTTTGATTCCTTACATCTATTCAGACACCGCAGTCTTTCAAACAATGTTCTAACACAGCTTTTACTATATGGTGAACCTTTGCAATGACCACAACAACAAAAATTTGATTCTGCCAATTTTGCCTCAAGGCATTTCAAAGGTGTGGACAAATCTCAAATTTATGCAAAGATAGTTTCAATTCTTGTCCATTGCATTTGAACTCTAAAAGGAAAAAATTCAGCCAATTAAAGATGAGCACAGAAAGCAAAATCTTGTTGTTGGCTGCAAAGACTTTTTAAGATCTTTTTTTATAATCACAAAGCTTTGGTCATATCAGAGATCTGAATGTTTTGATGAAAATAAAACAAAATTAAATTGAACTAGATATATTGATCATATTTTTGTATTCACACTTTGCATACAAATCAGAGATGGAAAAAGTGTGTGAAGCCATGAAGCACCATCACAGGAAGCTGTTTTGTCTGGAACGAAGAAGGGGAGATGAAAGGGAGAAAGGTTAATAGAAGAAAGGAAGTAACAGAAATGAAACAATGAAGAGAGGAAAGAAAAATGAAAGGATAAAGGAAAGAAAGTGAAGATGAGAGGAGGAAGAACAAAGAGTGGAGAGAACTTGGGATGAAAAGAAAACAAACAGTAAAAATATTAAATGACAGGAATACGAGGAGGAAAGAATAAAAGAAATTCAATGTTTAGGTTAATGCTCTTTTCATGTGCAGTTTTGTGATCCTAGTTGAGTATTGATTACACTGTACAACACAGTACTGGATTTCAACTGAAATCAGGGACTATAGAGACATCAGGTGGAAATCCCAGCTTTACGATGAATCGGAGGACAAGAATGACAACAAAAAAATCATTTTATTCATTTTCAGCTTTCCATACTTTTCGACAAATCCATGTTGTAATTAAGCAAATTCAAGAGTCATATCCATGATGAGACAAATAATTGAATAATATTTGTCTCATCATGGATTTGTCTCTTGAATTTGCTTAATTTCAACATGAATTTGTCGAAAAGTATGGAAAGCTGAAAATGAATAAAATGATTTTTTTGTCGTTGTTCTTGTCCTCGGACTATAGAAAATCAATGAACAATGGAAGAAAGATACATGATTTGACCTTCCTTCGCAGGAAAGGAAATATCTTCTGCACCACTGATATAAATATTGGTTACCAGTGCATTTCTAAGCCTTTCTTTTTATTTTCTAGTCATATCGAGATCTAAGCTTTATATCAAGAGATGGATTTAACTTGATTCTCAATAAGCTGACTCATGTCATTAGTGATAAATTTGGCAGATTGTTGGACACTGCTAGAGCACAGGTAAAGTATTAATATTTTCATAAAATTAGGTGTAGGAAGCTGTATTTTAGTTTATCCAACAACCACTGATAAAATACCGGGTGAGCCAGAAAAGAGTTCCCGCTTTTGAAAATTCATAACACCAAGGCTACTTCACGGATTTGAATCATTCAAATTCTAGTTAAAAGCCGAAAGATCAAAGTATTTTTTGTTATTTTTCTTGCTGTCCTGCCAGCACTACAAATATAGGTAAATTCAACGTTACAAAAATTTCACGGTTCATTGATTACTGAAAAATGGCCCAAAACATCGATCAATGCATAAATGACCTCTCGCACAGAATAATGAAGGAAATGCAACTTCTCATGGGTGAGAGATATCCTCTAGGCAATGATTTCCTCGGCATTGAAAATCCTTCGTATGTGTTTGAAAATCGATGTCTTATAACTCTTGAGGGAGGTGAAACGCTCATGGCCTATTGTTTGATTTGAATAGAATCCTTACGAGTTGATCAATGTTTTAGGCCCTTTTTCTGTGATTTTGCAACCATGAAATTTCTATAAAGTTGAATTTGCCAATATTTCTAGTGCTGGAAGGACAGCAAGAAAAATCACAAAAATACTTTGATCTTTCGGCTTTTAACTAGAATTTGAATGATTCAAATCCGTGAAGTAGTCTTGGTGTTATGAATTTTCAAAAGTGGGAACTTTTTCTGGCTCACCCGGTAAATATCATGGTAAAGTTGACATGATTAAAACTAAATGAAATATTGCAAAAATATAACTAAACTATTTTTCAAGAAATTTGACTGATAGTTTTTGGCATAAGAATTTGATAATTTCATTCAAATATAAAAATACAGTCTTCCAAGTTGAAGAATTTAATTAGATTGTTTGAGTATTCAATTTTAACTGAATTTTGGAGATCAACAAAATTGTTTTACAGTTAGTTAGTCGTTTTGGACTGAAAAAAGTCCAATAAAATTTCAGGAAGATAAAAACTTGAAGCCTTACTTCATTTAAAAATCCATCTGACATATCTTCTAATTTTATTGGAACATTATCTGTAGTTTTAATGCTTCTTTTAAAGATATTATGGCTAGCTGGTGAGATGATGAAAAACTCAGTAATTGGAGTTGAGAACGTAGCGTTGGCTTTGCTGAAGCAAATTGCTGGTAAGTACATCCTTAACTCCCCCCCCCCCCCTGTCAGTGGTATTTTTGCCTCCAACTGCTCCTTTCAAGTGACACATTTGTTTACCATAGTTTTATAAAAAAAAGTGATTTATCCTTTTTCATCAAAAGAGGAGACAATTTTTGGTTCTAAGTCAATTTCAAGAAGAAAATGAAATTATGAGGTAATATCCAAAAATGATTATGTAAAGGTGATTTTTGGCTCATATTGGATTTTAAATTCATCCAGGTCCTGTTGTTGCAAATTTTATTTGCTTCACAATATATTTTTTAAATCTGAGTTTTCTGATAATTTTAAATTTCGTTGTTGGTTTTCTTACAGGTGGTGATGTATCTCCTGGAAATATTTGGCTTGCTGAAAATACTTTGAAAATGCTTCAAGCAAACAGGTGAGAAGTTAGAGTGACAATTCTGCTATAAAGGAAATCCTTGAAACTGCCAACAAAAATAAATGAAAAGCAGGAAACAAATAAACTCTGACTGATAAAGAAATTTGTTTACAAGTCATAGAATCTCTGACTAAAGAGAAAACTGTTCAATTTTGCAAGAGAAACAACAAATTTAACTGAAACCCTGACAGGAGAGAAAATGAGTTGATAGCTTCAATAAAGAGCAATGTTGAACAACCAAGAAAATTTTTCGTCGCTCGAAGATTTTCATTCTGTTTTAAAGAAAGAGCAGCCGTTTTAAAGATTAAGAACCTATGCTTCTATTCCGCAGCAACAAAACTTCTTAATGTCATTCTCTTGATTATTTTCTGTTTTTACAGAGCGTGGCTTGACAAGAATGCTTCAGTGCTTGCAACTTCCGTCTACACCTATTTAAGATTAATTGAAGATCACGAAGGACAACCATTTAAAGCACTTCGACAATCAGAAGTGGATTTTTGTATTACCCTGTTACGCGAAAAGGTTTGCAAAGTAACTTCGAATAAACCAAAAATCCAAAAACAAAAATTTTAGACAATCTTGAGCTCAAGACTTTATTTCACTTTGCATTCTCCACTTTAGCTGCCAAGCCCACCATTGGTTGAAAATTTCTTCTGCCGTGCATGATATCATGAAATGTGTGAAGATCAAAGACCCAGATTTCTCGAGTGCATGATATAACATTATTTTGGAATCGAACCCATTCTCAGGACGCTCATTCTAGGCTTCAGCTTCTACCGGGTGAGCCAGAAAAAAGTTCCCATTTTTGTAAATTTATAGCACCAAGATTACTTCACAGATTTGAATCATTCAAATTCTAGTCAAAAGCCGAAAGATCAAAGTATTTTTGTGATTTTTCTCGCTGTCTTACCAGCACTAGAAGTATTGGTAAAGTCAACTTTTTAAAGATTTTATGTTTGCAAAATGACGAAAAAAGGGCCTAAAACGTTGATCAAATTGTAAGGACTCTATTCACAACGAACAATAGGCAATGGGCGTTTCACCTCTCTCAAGTGTGATGAATCATCGATTTTCAAACAAATAATAAAGATTTTCAATCCCATGACAATTAATGTACAGAGGATATCTCTCATCCATGAGAAGTTGCATTTCCTTCATTATTTTGTGCGATGAGTCATTTATCCTTTGATCGATGTTTTAGGCCATTTTTCAGTCATTTTGCAACCATTAAATTTTGTAAAGTTGAATTTACCTATATCTGTAGTGCTCGTGAGACAACGAGAAAAAAATCACAAAAATACTTCAACCTTTTGGCTTTTAACTAGAACTGGAATCATTTAAATCTGTGAAATACTCTTTCTGTTATGAATTTTCAAAAGTGGGAACTTTTTTCTGTCTCACCCGGTATGTATTGCCATTTTTTCGAAAGAAACAAGATGAATTCAAGGAAGAGAATTCTCATTTTCATTTTAATTATTTGGCGAATGAAATTTTCTCCAGGTTTTAATGAAATTTTCCACAAATGTAGTCTGTAAGGATTTATTAAGAGCTTTTAAAAAAGGAAATTCACAAGTGTTCCAGATTTCACTGATTTTTATATCAAAATGATAAGATATGTGTTGGTTTATCACAATTAAATTTTTTACTTTGATTTAGATCTGCAAAAATTGTGTAAGAAATCAGTCTTCAGATCCTATCAGTTACGGTGAAAACCTACATAATGAAACCTGAGACTTTCTGTAATAGTCTAAAATGGTTCCTATACATTTATATAGTGGTTCTTATCAGAGTCCTTAATTCGTCAAAAATTAGCGTGGAGCTTCTTAACTTGCAGTTTCTTTATGCAGGTTTTTACTTTAATATCTTAACTTCCTGACTGGAAACAGGACTATCCTTTACCTTACGAAGCAGAATTGCTGATCCAGTCTTAATCAAGGGTTTGTGCAAAACTGAAATAAATTCCTATTTTTGTTGTCTATCATTGAAGATGCTTTAATTCTTAGTTTTCAGACTGCTTGGGAATCGGAAGAGACTTAATAAGATTGCTGCATAACAATACAAGGTATGCCATCTAAATTTTTACTGGCTGTAGATTGTGCGTCATTACGCAGACTTGACTTAGACTTATAACGAAGAGTGCCTTGTATAACTGCGGTAAACCTTGCTCAAGAGGGACTCATAATGAAACAATGAAAAACTGGGCCCGATTTTCTTCAATCACCTATGGAATTATGATGGAATCACGGCTTCGAATCTCAATCCTGTGGGAGTGTTTTCAATTCTTCAATCGAATCGAAAATTCTATCATATTTACACCGTAACAATAGTAATTCACAAATCTCGCAATCTGATTGGTACTATAGGAATTGCGAAGTTTTGGCCTAAATAGGGCCAGGTTTTTCAGAGTACATACATCGGTAAAGTATGCACACAGGCTGATTCTGTAGGGATTTGAAACACATTCTGATTAATTGACGGCTTGTGCTCATTCGAAAAAATGACGGTACTCCTGCTCTTTTCACTGTTTATCATCGTCTCCTTCCTTTCTAGAATCCCTGAATTCACAGCATTGTGGAAGGATATTTTGCACAGGCCACAAAGTCTCAGCCCTCAATTTACTGGTTTGTTTTTATGTTTTGTTTTAATATTTAGGAAGAAGGATAAATCTAGGGCTTTAGCAGGCGGATTGTTTGATTCATGACTCGAGTTTTTATTTTTTTTCTTTAAGCCCTAAATACGCCAGAATTGCAATGCCTTCTACTCGGCTGCTGAATGAATAGAGGATGATATTCATGAGTCGAAAGAAGCTTTGACGTTTGAAATTGCTGCAAACTTTGTTTTGCTTATTACCTTTTGTTTTTGGTTATAACAGTTGCCATGCTTTTCTCACAATCAAAGCAGTTATGAAATTATGCGACAGAATTTGGGTGATAGCTTCGGTGATATTTTGAGCCATAGGCTTAATTTTTATGATTTAAAATTAACTTCTTCGATTCGTTATGATTAAAAGGTTATAATTAGATATTAAAGGTAGATTGAAATTATGGTTTATTAAATTAGCATGTGACAAATTCTTTTGAAGACAGTAGATTGAGTTAATATGATGATTCCTAAAAAAAGATTTGCTGAATTGTTTTCAAACAGGCTTGACTCAAATATTCAACACAAGATCGTCCAGAAAAATTCTTGCAAGTAGGCTGACACAAGACATGGAAAATAAAATGACTTTCCTGGCTCTTAAAGTAAGTTTTTACCTGATGGACTAAATAGAAGTTCAATAGACCTTTTTGCAATTTTTAAAAAGAGAGTGAGGAGAGCGCGGCCCATTCTGACAGCCTTGGCAACAGCAGGACTTAAGGGTAGTCGCCTCCTTGTGGCTCAGTTGCCTTTCCTTCAAACATGAGTTGTTTTCGATTTATTTGCACCCTTTAAGAGTCACACGATAGTTGTTTGGACCGGTAGGTGTTTTCTCTGGATCATTTAGCCATCTGGTCATCCTTTCACCTATTGGTGAGTGTATTTTGAGTCACTTAATTGCAGGTATTTGACCTCATCTTTGAAGCAGCTCCGCTTAGGCCCCACTGATCAACAGTTCTAACTTCAAATTTGAGTGAACAGAAGCAATAAAGTGCCCCAAATAATTTCGCAAATGGGCGGAAGGATGGCAAGACGCCTAAATAATTTAGAGAAAACACTTACCATACCAAGCAAGTATCATGCAACTCTTAAAAGGTGCAAATAAATCGAAAATAACTCGAGTTTGCAGGGAGATGCGACCGAGGCGCAAGCCAAACGTTTATCACTGAAGCGAAGGGGATTATCCGATGCCTACTGTTGCCAATGCTGTCAGAATGGGCCGCGCTCTCCTCACTCTCTTTTTACAAACTGCGTAAACGTCTATTGTTTTGAACATTCATAATGTCGAGAAAACTTTCGATATTGGAATCAATCAATACTTTGTTGATAACCGAAAAATTGAAGGATTTTTGTGATTTTCTTTTATTTTCCTGAGCATCATATCCGGGGGGGGGGGGGCTGCGTGGCTTTCAATTGTACGGGGGTGTGCACTTAAAGAAATAATTTTTCACCCGGCTTTAGAATTTTTCCCCCGAAATGATAGCCGACTTTGGAACAAATTCGGCGAAAAGTATACTCCAAAAACGTAGAAAATTCATAAGAAGGCTCTGTTGACAACCGCCTTTAGAAAAATTGCCTTCTGTTGATACCCGGCGTTAACAAAAAGAGCTGAAAACGGTACCCAGGAAGGAGTGGACATCCCGTCAGCAAAATATACTAAGTACTCCTTCCGGGGCATCATAAATATAGGTGAAATGGGATTTGTGAAGATTGCTTTACTTCAAAATGGGTAAAAAGGGATAAACAGTCTCCTCATTTAAGTGAACAACATGCATCGATATAAAGCGTTGCTTTTGAAACATGACTCCCACGTTTCTTCGAATACGAATTGTTTATTTCGTATAGATTGTGAGAAACGGACTATATGCATGTAAAAATGAAAGTGTAAATTTTAAACGTTTTTCATCAAAAGTATGTGGTATGATTCCAGCACTCAATTCAAAGATTTTCTCAATTGTTTCAGTTTCTGGTTATAGGTTCGATTTGGCCAACAAAAGCGGTATCAGGATTGGTTCTACAAACAGGTTTGTGCAGTTTTTGCGCTCTGAACCATCTTTCTTCAAAACCTCACTACTCTGTAAAGCCAGCTTATAATTAAGTAATTTCTCTTGTCAAAGAAATGTCTTTTATACTGTACATAGTGCCCTTTAAATTTCTTCAAATTAGTGCATTCGAAAGTTTCGCAGAAATTTTTTATCGCGAAGGTTACTTTAGTTTGGCCCACCCGTCTCATAATATTTTTGCCAAATAATGGCCTGCAAATGTTATATTTGCCATAACTTAAAGGGACAGGGTCACGTAACCGTAAACAAACCTGTTATCTCTATAATCTATATTGTTGTCCACACGTGGCCATTGTGTTCTGCACAGATTGTGGTGGATGGGGTGAATCCACAATGAAGTTACTTCTAAAAATCCACCAATATCTCTGTAATCATACTACATATGAGTGTTTCGTTTGGTTCTCTTCGAAGCTCAAGAGTCCGTCTTCAAAATAAAACCTTCATTTTGAGAAAAAACAGTAGAACGTCTCTGTGATATGGCCGATCAAAAGTACTGCAAAATCGTCATTTCGAAAGAAGTTTGTTTCACTACGTGACCCTGCCCCTTTAACAGTCCAGGTATTTTATACTTTTTTGCTTGCGGCAAAGTCTTCAGAAGGCAGTTGAAAATTTGGAAGTCGTTAAAGAAATATAACTCATTTTTCTCATAAGAAACCACCAAAGTTTCTTTGAACTACCTGGGCTAGAAGGAAGTTGCTCAAATTTCAAGACACCTTTGCTACCAAAATTTTCTGATGTGTTTCTTATATTGGTTGCGGTCACACTAGAATCTTTCATTCATTTCATTTCATTTTAAAATCTTTATACAGGTATAAGTTTCATTTATAAATAAATGTTTTTCAAACTGACCTGTTTAAAATAAAAAATTAAAGGAAAAGAGACTAAACTAATAACAAAAGAAATTCATATACCTAATTTACAATATAATATGCTAAAATACCTAATTTACAATAAAATACAATGGATATGAAAAAGAACAAGAAAGTAAATTTGTACTGCCCTCTATAGTCGTTCCTTGAAAGATTTCAGGGAAGGTGCCAATTTTGCTCTAATCCCGTTATCATCTGAATTGTTTCAATTTCTGGGAATGAATCTTTGACGTCGGAAAATAGGGCATTATAACAATACAAAAACATCCGGTCACCATGTGCCCGTCTAGTCTTTAGTAAGGCTGCCTGTTCTGTGGCTAATTTTTTTGGCGCGAAATTAATCGTCGCGTGATTAGCTTCGTAAATCACGATTGGTTAACTTTGCTTAGGCCCGTTTTAAAAGTCGCGCCGCGCCGTGCCGAACCGAGTGGATTCCGATCAATTTTGCCTGGTTCGGCACGGCGCGACTCTTATACAACAAACCTGACACTTGGTTCGACTGAGTCGAACCATACGCCAAAGGCCTCTCGACTGGGTCGACCCGGTGCGACTTATAAAACCAATTTCAGTCGCGCCGTGCCGCACCATACTCACACCTGCATGAAAGAACTATAATTATTTCAATAATGTCAATAGCTTATGCAGTGACGAATAAGTAAACGTTTATCCTCACATCGAATTTCTCATTTAATGAACGGATGTATTCAAATGCATGAAATTAAAAAGAAATTTTATCCAAAGTCAGTATTGTGCGCATTCGTCATTATGGTTCGGCACGGCACAGCACGACGAAAGTTTTGTTCTTATAAAACAGAAGAGGCGCTCCAAATCCAACCTCAGTCGAACTCAAATTTCTATGGTTCGGCGCGGCGCGGCACGACTTATAAAACGGGCCTTAAACAGCGCTGTAATTTAGGTCGGCATCTTGTTTATCACGTCCATTTGGATACTATAGTATTTTAAGACTCTTGCCCAAGGAACAAAATGTTGTAACAGCGTTGTATGTGAGCAGGAAGAGCGGTCACATACAAAAACGTTGTAAGCCCGTTGTTTCGACAGGAAACGGGATAAAAGCAGCAAGAATGACCGCATTAGTAAAATCTCAAAAAGTAATAACGTAATTCGCACTCAAAAGAACGTCAAAACAATAGACGATTGCGCTAAAGATGGCGGCGAGGAATTTTTTACCGAGATGCACTGCGTTCTTTAATCGAATTCCTATAGAATCTTTAAGATTTGTAATTCGAACGCAGTGCATCTCGGTAAAAAATTCCTCGCCGTCATCTTTAGTGCAATCCTCTATTGCTGTTACCGTACAGTGTGAAAACATTTTTTGAGTGCAAATTAAAAAAGTTTCTTTGCGTTTTTAATTCCTATAGGGTCGTTTCTTAAGTTTCGAAAAATTTAGCCTACCGTTTCTTATTAGCCTGAGATCAGGCTCACAGGCTAGTTTCTTATAAGCTGTTCTTTAAGCCTGGGCTACTCGATACCGGATTGCTTTTCGCATCGGATTGGTTTATTCAAAATCGACCTGTTTTCATTGCAGTTACACGCCATGAACCCACTTTTCATTGCAGTTACCAAGACACTGAGTCGACGTACACTGCGATGTCTAAATCTATTGTCTTTGACAGCTGCGCAGCCCAACTGGAGTGGGGCCACATCGGATTGGTGCAGTTACACGAGATAGAATGCGGAGCGGAGTGAATCGGATTGATTTTCACATCACCTCCAAAGCGGAGCAGTTTCATTCCGGGAAAACGGAGTGGACTGACACCGGATTGCCTCGGCGTCGTGTAACTGAACCCCCCTATCCGATGCGAAAAGCAATCTGGTGTGTGATGAATCCGGTATCGTGTAACTGGAGCCTTAAAAAATGAGGTAATTGAACCATGATATAATCTTCATTTTTTCACAGTATCTACTAGCACCAGAGGCGCAATCACTCATCCCAGATTTGGTGCGGTTTCTATGCGGTGTTATTCATCCTCCGAATGAAGTTTTGTGTTCGGATATTATTCCAAGATGGGCTATCCTTGGCTGGCTGTATACAATATGTCAGGTAAGAATAACAATTTGCAATGATGTAAGTTTTTAAGAAGGCAACTTTTTTGGACCAAGTTTGACCACTTTTTGAAATTCATACCAAGTGTTCCAAAAAAGCACAACTGTTTGAAAACAAACAGAACAATAACAAAACCTTTATAGGTACAGGGTCACAAGGAAGAATTAACAGCTGGGATAATCAATCACTTGCATTTCTTACAGCCTATCGTGAAAGGTAAGCATGACTAATGGAAAGGGAAGTAGAGAACGGGCGTATCAATATAATAATAATAATAATAATAATAATAATTGCTTTATTTAACGTTGGCTTCTCGTCTAGCTAATTACATAGCTAATTAATGCCAACCAAACTTAAATACACGTTGTTGATAAATCTATCTACAAAGAGGATATCAGTTACATCATAAAAACCCTAAATTCACAACAAATCGTTTGCATAATCTACAGTTGCAATCAAACTGATGGTTTTTAATTCCTTTTTTGAAGCTGTTCAGTGTCTGGGACTCTTTTAAGGAAGATGGCATTGTATGCCATATCTTCGCTCCAAGAAAACGTGCATTTTCAAGACCATACCCTGTCGTGTTTGGTTTTGGTGCCAAAATATTTCTGCCACCACGAAGGGTATATGGAGTATCTTTCTCTACAAAAATTTGATTCATGAATCTTGGATTAAGATTCCTTTGAGTTTTAAAAATTTCAGTAGCAAGCAACTGTAAATTTTTGTGGTGAATGGACACTGTATTTGCTTTCGTCAATAATTCCTCGAAATTTGAACAACTATCCTTGTATGCGATTCTCAAAGCTCTCTCGTGGATTTTGTTTATTTTCTTATTAACCGACCTATCATGAAACATCCAGACAAGTGGACAGTAGCTAAACTGAGAAATAACGAAAGCGTTCATCATAACCCTCAGTTTCTCAACATCCACATAGTCTGAAATACGTGCAAGTGCATGCAGCTTCTGTCCAGCTTTTTTACAAAGTGTGTTTACGTGGTTCTTGAAATCTAGCTTCTTATCCAGCGTTACACCAAGAAGTTTTTCTTCAACAGATTCTGTTATTGTAGTTGCACCAATCTGCACTGATACGTCAGTATTTTTCTCCCCAAAAATCAAAAGATGACATTTTTCAGGATTCAGTTTCATACTGTTATCAAGAAACCACTTAGAGAGCTTCTGAGCATCTGTTTCAAGGCTAGATACAATATGTTCTAGTTCATGACCGCACACATAGATAGTCGTATCATCAGCATAATTGCAAATCTCAGTCTCTTCCACCAAAAAGAAAAGGTCGTTTATGAATACATTAAATAAAAGGGGCCCCAAAACAGAGCCTTGCGGTACACCCTTAATTGATTCCTGCCAGGAACTGAATGACCCATTGATCTTAACTCGCTGTTTCCTATTCGAAAGATAGTCATAAACCAGTTTTAGGGCAGATCTACTGAAACCATAAGCTTCAAGCTTTGCAATGAGTAGTTCGTGGTTCAGACAATCAAACGCCTTCGAAAGGTCCATTAATATTGCACCTGCGAGCCCTTTCCTATCTAGGAAAGATCTGCATTTTTCAATCAATCTAAGGAGTGCATGTTGGGTGTTATAGCCTTTACGATACGCACAAAGATAAGGAGACAAGATATTTTCCATGTAATGAGCAATTTGACCCGAAAATGTTCTTTCGTAGATTTTGGATATAGCCGGCAAGACTGTTATTGGCCTGTAATTCTTTTTTGCAAAGGCATCACTACTCTTAAAGAGGGATGTAATGTCTCCTTTCTTTAATTCTTTTGGAAATTTGCTTGTATCAAGGCACTGCACTGTTCAGAAATGGAATGTCTTGCTTACAACGTTTTTCTGTGCCCTTTCTTCTTCCTGCTTTCCACATTACGTTTCCAATCTTCGTTTTCTCTTTTTTCTCTCCCTTGTCCTTATTTCGTTCTTCCCCTGATTATTTCGCCATATCTTGCCATATCTCCGTGTCATATAGTGAGGCAAGGGGCAAAGGACATTTTGTGTCTGCTAGGTTGATCATAAATATCCAGTTCTCCTTAGTTCTCCTCACTTCTAATTTCTTTCTCTCTCTCAGAATCCAGTGTCCCAAGCAAACGTGAAACTTGCTTTGTTTTATGATTGGCTGTTCTTCCTTGGTGAAAAAGATAACATCATGAATATAGGTAAGATTTTTTTTATCTACTGTACACTTATTAACTTATCTACTGTACACTTATTAACTTTCATATTTCATATTTCGTATAGATTCTTGTAAGGAGGGCTGCCCTTCAGCAAAGTCTATTTTCTTAAGGGAATCTCCTATGAAACTTTAACATACAAAAGTACTAAAGTGAAAAATCATCCAAATTGTATTGTTGCAAACGTTGACAACTTCTTCACCCTATGTCCACTGTTATATTGATTTGAGAAGAGATAAATTTCTGTCAAGGGAAATATGCTTCGGTCTTTGCAAAGACGAGTGACCTAGCAAAAACGACGGGTGAAATTTACAATTAGATAAATCCTTAGTCATTATCGAAGTTTTCAATCAGAATCTCATTTTAAATACTGTTAATCAGAGAAACCCCGCAGAATGAAAAGCAGTATGCATATCTGTTTGTAACATGCTTAATGAAGATCTAATTACCGGCTGATGTTCAAAATTAGCAGTATGTGGCAATTTAAACCGTTTAAAAGGATGTTCCAGGTGATTTGCAGAACGAAAGATTTTATGATTAATGCAGCTGGTTTTATTTCGTCAAGCATGACAGCGAAACATTGCGGGAAGGAAAATTGAAAGTATCTTCATTACAAATAGATGGCAATACACTAACGCAAAAATTTTGACAAATAGATTTGGGAGAAAATACTTTTGGATCAAAAATTTTTTAATCTTTTCTCATGCAATTTCACATGTTTTAGAAGAATTTCAAACGACTTCAGGGTGTTGTATAAACTTGTTCTCCATTTATGTTGTTGCTGTTGAGGAGCTGTATACTTAATTGTCTCGGTTTTTACACAGTTGCTCAGTTCACCCTTCAGTTTAGAGTTTGAGACCTTGTTTGAGTCGATATTGTGGTGTCATTGAGCCGCACCTCCACTACTGCCATTCAGTCTGCGGGGGCATGTGGGGGCACTAAGTTGCAGGTGCTGCTTCTCATTCCCGTACAAAACATTTACCAGTATATTTCTACTTTCTGGTGTTAAAACATGAGTGCTGTTATCAAGCAAATTTTCACATCTAAGCGAGGCTTTGACAGATAGATTAAAGTCTTAGTTTTCAATATTGAAATTTTCAATATCGACCAAGTACTTTTTATTCCACAACCCGCGAAGCGTTTTAACTTTTTTAACTCACCCGGTATAAGACAAGACTGTCAACCTCTTCAAGATGCTCTTTGTATGAGGAGGGCTGAATTTTATTTTGCGTTTACATTTGCGTTTTCATGGAGAGCCAGCCATGGTGACGATTCGAATCTAGACCATGGAGGGCTAGACATGGTGACGATTCGAATCTATTGTTCTTCGTTGATTCTATTGTTTCCGCCAGCCCGCCTAGGGGGGCTAGCCTACTTGATTACGTTTACATGGGCAATTTTCAGCCCTGTTAGGCGAGATCATGGGTACTGAAGCGAGATCTCGCCTAGGTTGGCTAACCCTCCTCTCATATAAACGAAAAAGAGTTTTATGAAGGATTAGAGCTGAAGATGAGATCTCTTAGCAAAGAGGGCTAGCCCTCATGTAAACAGCACCTTAAAGTGTGGAGAGAATTTACTTCTGATGCTAGAACTTTTCTCTCAAGCATGACTTTGTTTTGACATTGCTGGACATTGATATGAGAATTGTTTGAAATTGGCTTACGAGTAACAAAACTTATATTTGTCTACTTATCACAAAAGTTTGTATCTGTCTTTACTGGTTAAAACAGTGCTCAATGCCATGAAGGCAGAGTGAATTATGATAGGGGGACTGAAGCAATAAAACAGACTACGTTCTTTGTTGTTACTCAGAGTTTCACGTTTTCTTGCGATCTTCAGACTATCTGTTTGTCTACTTAAGTTTCTAGAGAGGACTATAGCGCTGCACCTGAAATTTAACGTCACGATGCTTCGGTATTCATGAGCTGCTAGTGAGCATAGGTTCCAAATCTTTAAATCTACGAAAAAAGGCGGGTGTAGAATTCAATTACCTATTACTTTAAACTGAATGACTTGAAAGAAACTTTAGCCACTTTTCTATGATTCTCCCGTTGGAATTTTCAGAAATCTTGCTTATTTGTCGAAATTACAGCCTTTTCTACATTTCAGCTCGTTTTATTATGTGACGTCATCAAATTTCTAAATCACAAACCAGAAGAGTGAAAGAGTTTTGCTTGGTACCATATTGTAGGCATCCATAAACTATGGTTTTCTTGAAAAATATTTGATCTTTCGTCAACGGGTTTAGAGATTACGATTGTTTTAAGTTTTTTTCGAAAAATTTCTTGAATTCTTGAAAAAGAAGAAAAACACAGTAATTCTGAAAATATTGAAGATTTCAGAAAAGTCCAATGGCAGATTTACTGTAAAATAGTTCAAGTTTCATTGAAGCCATTCAGTTCAACGAAATAGGTCTTTGAAGTTTACACCAAGCTTTTTAAAGATTTGAAACCTATGCTCTGCTAGTGACGTCAGCTAGTGACATCAGTTAGTGACGTGTAACGAGTATCGTACAACTTTATGACCTTTCGTTTCAATGTCTAATGTTTCTCGCTTTGATTTGATTTTGTCTTTTCAGAACCAGCAATTCTTCTGATGCAAAACTCAATCAAAACTCATCCAAACATTACATATGGTCTTTTGGAATTCATTTGCAAGGTAGGTTTATAAAGCTAGCTGAAGAACTCTTTAAAAGTCTTTAAAATAGCCTTAGAATAACTGCCTCATCGTTATTAAGCTACAAACGCAACATTTACTTACCGTAAAAGCTCTCTTAAGCCTCCCTCTCCATTAAGCCCCCCTCTCTAATAAGCCCCTCCCCCTAAGTCAAAATTTGAAATAAGCCCCCCCCAACTTATAAAAAAATTCTAGAATTTACCAAATATTTTCCATTTATTTAGCTACACAACCTTGCATGTAAATTTTGACATGTTTTTGGAATAAAAACTGTCAAATTTACGTATTTCAGCCGAAAAATTGTATCTTGATTCAGCAAAATATAGGATAAAAGAACTGAGCAAATATATCCTAAAGCTACCAAATATATCCTTGTCACTTGATTTTGTGAATAAGCCCCCCTCTCTAATAAGCCCCCACTCTATTAAGCCTCCCCTCTGGAAGATCTGAAATTAACTAAGCCCCCCCCACCGGGGGCTTGATAAAGCTTTGACGGTAACTGTTCTTTTTTTGTAAATTCTGATTTACATTAGGTGTCAGAATTTGTTGGCTATTTCAGCCTTTTTATCAGACTAGCTGCTGAAACATCATGGCTGCTGTATGTAACAGTACTGGCAGCACGATTTGGTAACTGTTTATCACAACTATTAATTCTTCATTGCAGATCGTAAAAACATATTACCCAGAGCACAATGGTATTATCAGACAAGGCATCAAAAGAGCGTTTCGTAACATCCTTGATAAACGAGTCGTTGGGTATGTGAAACTATTATGCGCACGATTATGTACCGGGTGCACCATAAAAGAAGTTACCACTTTTAGAAATTCGTAGCACCAAGAGTACAACACAGATTTGAATTATTCAAATTTCAGTTAAAATCCGAAAGATCGAACTATTTTTGTGATTTTTCCATGGGCGATTCGGACACTGTAGTTGTGCTTTCTAAACTAACGAAGAAACAATAATTATTCAATACTCACCCCTGGCAAGCAACGTTTGTATTCCGGTCAAACATCGTGGTCAAACATCGTGGCCTACCCTCATGCTTCAAATTCTGAAAATTCTGAATCCCAACAGCAACATCATTTCGCCTCCCTAGCTTACCCTAACGAACTGCCCTCGCAGCAACGAGCCCTTGAGAGAAATTTCTCTCAAGTCCATTGAGACTGGGGTGTTCCCGGACAGTTGGAAGGAAGCACGTGTAGCTCCTATCTTTAAAAGTGGCAAGGCTGATGATCGTTCGAACTATAGGCCAATATCGGTCTTACCAGTTGTCTCCAGGTTGTTTGAAAAGCTCATATATGATCAACTTTACAAGTACCTCGATTCTAACAAGCATCTGTACTCAGATCAGTACGGATTTCGACATTTGCATTCGGTTGTTTCCTGTTTGCTTAAATGTACTAATGATTGGTACTTCAATATAGACCGGGGTAAATATACTGCAATGGTTTTCATCGATTTAAAGAAAGCATTTGACACAGTAGACCATACAATTCTCCTGGATAAAATGCACCACTACGGGATTGATGGTCTCGAACACCAATGGTTCAGCTCATATCTCCACAATCGCAGGCAGTGCTGCAAAGTCAACGGTGTCACATCCGATACAGCAGAAATTAATATTGGGGTACCACAAGGATCTTGCCTTGGACCTCTTTTATTTTTGCTTTATATAAATGATCTTCCTTTCGCTTTAAAAAAGGCACATGCTACTATGTACGCCGACGATACAGCGATCTCCTATTCTTCGGATAAAATCGAAGAAATTGACGCTGTTGTCAATGTAGAACTTGCCTGCCTCGTGAAATGGTTGCAGGGCAATAAGCTTTCCTTGAATATCGTCAAAACACAAGCCATGATAATTGGTTCATCCCAAAAGCTAGGGCAGATAAACAAAACATCAGAAATCACCCCTTGCTTCAAAATTAACGGGAACGATATTGAACTTGTGCATGAAACTAAATACCTTGGTGTCATGATTGACGAAAATTTGAAATGGGGAAGCCAGGCAAAGTTCCTTCAGACGAAAATCTCACGAGCCCTTGGGCTTTTGAAATATGCCAAACAATTTGTACAGGAAGAGACGTTAAGGAACATGTATTTAAGTATCGTCGAGCCCCACCTCAGCTATTGTTGCTCAGTTTGGGGATGCTGTGGCGATACTAAACTGAATACTTTGCAAAAACTGCAGAACAGAGCTGCAAGAATTGTCACGAGCAGCCCTTTTGATTCATCGGCTGCTCCATTGTTGCAAAGATTAGGATGGCTCTCAGTTGATAGGCTTGTCCATAGGGAAACATCTACCATGGTATACAAATCCCTAATTGGACTTGCTCCCGACAACCTATGTCAGACCTTCTCCCGATTGTCTGATGTTCACAGTCGGGTCTTACGAAATACGAAATGCGATCTAGTTATACCTCGAATGAGAACAGCCTGTGGTCAAAACTCGTTTGCTTTCCGCGGAGTTGATGCATGGAACAAACTCCATTCTGATATCAAGTTAGCTCCTTCCATCCAGTCGTTTAAAGCCAAACTCAAAGCTCATTATTGAAATATTCAAGGAAAGCTGGTTTTAATTTTCCGTTTTTTCTTTTCAAGTTTTATTAATGATTTAATAGATGTTTTGTATATTTATAGGTTTAGACGATTATTGTGATTAAGTTATTTTTATTTTTAGTTGCAGGGTATATTGTAAAACAGTTATTAAACTGAATTATATCCCTGGGTAAAGAATTTTAAAATAAATAAAAATAAATAAATAAATTCAGCTTTTTTTTTAGAATTTGAAGGAGGAGGGCCTAATCAGACCACAATGTTTGAACGGAATACAAACGTTGCTTGCCAGGGGTGAGTATTGAATAATTATTGTTTCTTCGTTAGTTTAGAAAGCACAACTACAGTGTCCGAATCGCCCATGATTTTTCTTGCTGTCTTACCAGTACTTGAAGTAAAGGTGAATTCAACTTTAGAAAAGTATCATGGTTGCAAAATGACTGAAAAGGGGCCTAAACCATCGATCAAATCATAAGGACTCTCCTCACACAGAACAATAGGCAATGGGCCTTTCACATCTCTCAAGAGTTAAGAGAAATAGATTTTTAAACAAATATTAAGGATTTTCAATCCCATGGCAATAAATGTACAGAGAATAGCTCTCACCCGTGAAGAATTGCATTTTCTTTGTTATTATTATTGTTTATTATTTTATCTTATTTAATCACGATATCCATTCAGTATAAAAGAGTATGTTAAAAGATAGTAGGTATAATAATAGATATAAGAGCCAGTACTGTTTTTCCATGGATTCATGCGAAAACATATTTTTTTGTTCTACATATTGTTCTGTGCGATGAGTCCTTTATCAGTTGATCAATGTTTTAGGCCCATTTTCAGTCATTTTGCAACAATGAAAGTTTTTAAAAGTTAAATTTATCTAATTTCTCGTGCTCGTCAGACAGCCAGAAAAATAAAAAAACCCTTCGATCTTTTGGCTTTTAACTAGAATTTGAATCATTCAGGTCTGTGAAGTACTCTTGAAGCTATAAATTTTCAAAAGTGGGAACTTTTGTCTGGCTCACCCGGTATAATTTTTGAAGGGCTGGAGCTTGGCCTTTCTGAATAAACAACAGAAGTGTACGAGAAAATAAAACCTTGGAGGCTTGCCACAAAGGCTGATTCTTTATTTTTCCATCATTTCGTGGGCTGCCTCCCTCCCTGGCTGAAATGTTTGTGGTAAACGATGATACAGAGTCTCATTTGACCAACCATAGATGCTATTATCCTGAAAACTGCCACAATTTAGCAGCCTTGTCCCTGATTACATTCCTGAACCTTTCTGAATCTCTCTGGAATTTGTAATAGTAATACTAAAAATATCTTTGTGCGTATCTATTCCTTGTTTTCATATTATCATTTATAACTGTTTTCTCGTTGCCAAGTTCTAAGTTCTGAAATTGACATGAATATGATAGCAATTTGTTTATTCAGTATTTATCTATGTTTATAGACAGAGCACACATGCAACAATGGATATTTTCTTCCTTAGGCCTCAAACACTTGACTTATCGTTTCAATATCCCTATGTAGTCAAACACTTCCTAAAGTCAGTCGGGCGATGACATCATCTTACCCAGTTTCTGTTCGGTCTATTCTATACATTTTACCAAATGCATTTTTCATTAAGATATGAAAAAGCAGTGAGCTTAAGCATGAACCTTGAGAGATTCCAATGTCAATCGTTTTGCTTTTGAGTCAACACTAATTATCATTCAATGTTGCATGCATTGAGGTTTTTAATTTTTCTCTTCTAGATCATTATCTCCTCTCTTAAATAACCATCGAATGGATCGCAATATGAAGACACTTGTACGTGAAACCTTGCCTGAGTTTACCAGTCGCGACAAAGGTAAATACTGCATTAGTGATACTGTAACACGACTCGTAACTTTTCCGTTGAAAAGCTCTTGATTTATGGTCTACGATTTCTATGAATGTAGTGTTCCCCCTCCTAGTCAAAGATCGTGAGCCAAAGCAGCCCTTTTCTGAATGAACTTGTTTGCAGATCTCCAGTCTCAAATGACACTTGATATTTACGATGAAGCAAAATTACTCATGAAAAGCTCTTCAATTATTTTTATTTGCGGGCAGTTTTGCGTGACGTTTACCATTAGAAGGGCTTTAGTGGCAAATATTTCACTGTCCATATCTAAAAACTTGACAAAAGACAGCAACATTCATGTTTTGCTACTTCTCTTTTCAGATGTAAAATCGGACGAAACTCCCCCTTCATCTCCTACATTACCCTCCCCACCAATCTCCCCCAAGATAGAACAACCACCTCCCATCCCAGTACCGCCCGAAAGCACTAGTGACGACATGGAAACAGCCGGAGACGAGGCTGAAGAAGAAACTGGAGAAGAGGCTGTCTTTTCAGACGAAGAAGCCGAACATGAGAAAGAGGCTACAGTGTCTAAATCGAAATTCAAGCCAATTGTTAAAGATGACGAAGAAAGTGGAAAAGTGGAAGATGGACTAAATGGTGTTGATGTAATTGAATTGGATGAGTTTCAAAATATTGATAATACTTTGCTGAGAGATAACATTTTGAAATTAAAGAATGACAGGTAAGACTAGACTTACTACGTTGAATCCTAGCAATCGATACCACCCACTGACCCACTCTACTCGCTTCTACTAAATCACGAGTCTTGGTATGAGCGATTAGGGGATTGGTCGTAGCGATTACTGCAAACCTGGACAAAACTCAATAAGACAACGTTTATGGCCTTTTCCCTATAACTCTCATAGGAACTTATTCTGACTCAAATTACCCCCACCCCGCATCTCAGTGTTGTTTCATTTTGTACTGTCAAGTTGCTGAGCACTTTTCTTAGCTTTTCGGTCAAACAACATTCAAATGGGGAAGGGGGAGACATACGGCATATGTTTAAGGTTCATATTTGCAGGATTTTGCAACTCAGGATTTTTAAAAAGGCATTTTGAACTAATTTAAGATTGAAATTGTGTGAAAAAATAATCAAAATCCTTTACGATACCAATCATTTCGAAATAATACAGCCTCATGGGAGCATTGTTGTTAAACAGACAATACGTTGTGTAGTGGCTCATAGCCTCTACAAATATCATTGAAGTGCCCCTTAGGGATACCTTGTTCGTTGTTTATATCCTGCTTTATTAGTACCATGAGAATTCTTCACTTAAAGCATTTTTCCTTTTCACAGCGATGACACTTTGAGATGTGAAGCGATGGAAAGTATCATATCAACAGTCGATTCGATGGTATACTATTTTCTAATTTGTTAGATTCAAAAGAAATTGTCTCGTTCTGCTGGTAAATAATAGATCCTAGTTAAAGATATAAGGGGCAGAGCAAAGTTTATTTTATAACATGGCCGGTGCAAAACGTAACGGGGCAACTACTTTTATCCATCTTAACAGAGGTAGGTCAACACCTTTTTGAAGCAAATATCAACGGGGCAGGATGAAATTTGAAATGTAAAATGTCTCATTTTGATGTCAAACTTGTGAATCATTCAAGCAGAGATATGCTTGGAAGGATGAATATTTTTGATGACGCAAAATTTCGTTGTCATTTACTTGCATCAGTCATATCTCTTAATTTTCAAAGTAAATTCTTCATTGAAAAACATTCGTAAGTACAAGAATAGATTTTGCTATGGTCTTTGGCTACTTCATCGGTGATACCTACTGTAAAACATCTGTTATTCATGAATACAGGGCAGATACATTTTTAAGGATTTTAAGGAAAGGGCGACGGGGCAGTTAGTTTTTCTGCAATAATGTCATACTGGGCAAGCAGATTTTTTTCCAAAAGGTTTTCATCTCCACTGGCCATGTCATATAATAAATTTTGCACTGTCCTTAACTTAACGATTAATAACCACCCTTTCCTGTGTTAACCTTTGGATAAAATTTTCATCAGTATCTATTCTGATAATTTTTTGTGGTGATATTAAAGCCCCATTTGTAGCTTTTTCTTTTTTATCGTGTTAATTGCCCATGCGACAGATAGCACCTCTGGGTCCCACGTCGTACCCTTTTTCTTTCACCTATTATCTCTTTCTGACTTGATTTTTTGTTGTGGCTGCCTCGATTTCAGTTTGTACACTTGATGAACTAGGTAGATCCTTTTGTTGGGTTGTTTACTGTGCAATCAGAGGGCCTAATACATGGATGGCAGCAATTCGAGATAGCAAAATGAACCAAGGTTCTTTAAGGCTCTTTCATGCTGAAAAGTATGTTGATCTATGTTTGTTTGCAATCTTGCTGACTGCCAATCATGATTTTTATTTGCAGAAAGACTTCGATGATGAAATGGCCACACCGATCTGTGTTTGTTTGGCTGCATGCATGATCGAAGATTTGGCACTTCCTTGTTTACCTGATGAACTGACAGAGAGGTCAGCGCAATTCTAATGAAACCTTTATTTTCGTCATTAAAGTAGATAGACGAAAATGATTTTATCTTCAGATTTTGACTTTTTCTCATCAATCAAGTTTAAACAAGCATTAAGCGAAAGGGGTTTGAAAATCCCTCATAGTTTCAAAACGGAATGATCGATTTGATTTAAGTAAAGTTTGATTTACATTTGAACATATTTGTCATGAATGATATGCTTTCCAACATTACTGCTTGTATATTTTTTTATACAATATAAAAATTTTACAAAAACGAATTACCTAAGACTACACTTACAAACTACTGGACTACATAACAAGGACGACGACCCCGGGAAGCAAGAAGCCATGACTATCCCAAAGGGTCATTACATAAAACACTAAACTAAACTTACTGACAAATACATACAAACGAAACTGAAATCACAAAGAAAAGACATTTAAAGCGCTAAACGATTACATACGGATACATACTAGGATCTGTTTCACATTGGACGTCAGACCAGCACAGGCGACGGTGCTGAACCGCAGAGGCCCCGGTAGAGAGAACACCACCGACAACCATAGTCGCCGCTACTATCCTCCCCCCAAAGCCCCCAGCGCTCAAAAACACCGCACCTGTACTGTCGCAATATTACGGTTTGGTAAATTTGAATTTGCTTGGAAGGGCAGTTATTGCACAACTGCTTGGATGTAGTCATGGACTTGGATAAGTCAATGCATGTTGCACAACTGCTTGGATATCGAGGAAGCAGTGGCCATTCAAAGCGGAATTGTTTTTTTTTGACTCACAAGGTACAGGTATTCCAATTTATGCCAACTATCTCAGGAGCTGAAACAAACTTCTTTTATGCATGTTGCACAATGTTAAATTGATATCAAAACAAATGAAGTAATATTAATTGCGCTACGAACAGAGCTTTGTAATGTACGACGTTTCGGGCTTAAACCCATCATCTCAGGAGCTGTTTCGATGAATTTGTTGCTTTGATCAAATCTATGATTAGTCCTATGATTATTCTCAATATTTCTTTCGTAGTGCGATCGAACAATCATTTGAGAGACCGCAGCACATTTTATTCAGGTGAGATGAAATAAGATTTGGAATTTCAATCTATTTACAGGATAAGTGAACACAATGTTAACGTTGGACAGTCCATAGCCCTAAAATCATTCATCAGATTTTTATAAACTAATGATATCTTAACCCGCTCGCAGACTTTACTTCTGCGCAGGTGGAAGAGAGAATTAGATTCTCTCGCTTTCTCCTGAGCAGTAGTAAGTCTGCGCGCAGGCCAATGTTATCGGTGTAGCTGACGTATCAACTTTGATAAGAAACATTTATTCTCCCGAAATCTGTCGTATCATTTTCAAATCACGAACGACTTAAAAACCTTATTATCAAAATCCTTCAAGGCAGGCTAGAAAGGCGTGGTGAAATTTGTTAGCAATTGAAATTTACAATAAAGCATTGGTTGTGATTCTTGGCCTGGTGTGAAGGTTTCTTGAATGGTTTCATCCATAAGATCCCTCCTAGTATCGGAAAAGAGTTTCGAATAAGCGTCCCGCTTGAATAAGCGCCCTCCCCCCCCCCTAGGATTTACGGTATACGAGACTTGGATAATCGGTCCATGTTTTAAGCTTTTGATTTTTGTGAATTTCTCAAAAACTCTCTTTTGTCTTTCGTTTATCATTTGACTTTTCGTATTCTGACAAATGTCAGCCGAAAAGCGTTTGATATTTTATACCATAGGGTGTCTAATAACAATTGCACCCTTTTTGTGCGGCCGCTGTGGAGGAGCTGTAACTGCAGTTTTGTCTTTTGTCTTGATTTGTGTACAATTGAGTGCAACATGCTTCAACTTAGAGTTTGAGACGTGATATGAGTAAATATGACAAGTGGTTGGTGATTAACGGCTAGAGAAAGTCAAACTAAATGGTTTCATTGCTCAGATCCTAATCCATTTTTTATGACAGAAACTTATTGATCTTTTGATTCCTCTTTTTTCCTAGGTCCATAACCTCGTTATCGAAGCACGATATTGATCGAGAGAAACTCTACATTCTTCTGAATGGACTTCATGAATTGGACCAAAAAATTGGATATCACTTTTTGTACTTTTTAAAGGCTGGGTAAGTTGTTTACGCGTTTCATATATTGATTGAAGCTGAGATTGATATACTGAATGGCCAAATATTTGTAGCTTTTGACGGGAAATCAAAATTGTTTATGGTACTTGTGTCTGTCTCAAATTAAATTTCACGTGAAAATACCTGCGAATGATAATAACTGAAAGGTAAGGTGGGTAATTTTGCATTTTTGCATATCTCATGTGATTCCTAAACTGAGACAGACCTAAATCATTTTTTCATGATTGTGTTGTGGAATGCATCGACCTCGTTCCTAAGGGTATCTGTTGTTATCAATAGGAGGCTAGACCTCAATAGATACCCTTGGGACCGGTTGCCTTATTTTGGCAGATTTTAGCAGGTCCTTTCGAATCCCATTTTCGATATTTCAAAATGTATATTGTATTGTTCAGGCACAACTCGCTGTGACCTAAGTCATTGGAACGTTCTTCTTATCGACTGAGCGCCAATTTTTGAAGGCGAGAAGCTTCTTTTGTTTTGAAAAGAGCCAGTCAAATTGTAGAATAGCCTAACAGGCTCTAGGGTCGATGCAGGCTTTGCAGTTTACGGAAATCCTTCATTGTCAGTGGGTACGAGGTTTGGAATGCATTTTTTTCTGTGAAAGAAGCTTGTTTATTTCGCGGGGAAGGCAAGAAATGACCACGCGTTGTAGGAAAACAGTTAGTTTGGTTAGTTGAGTTTTGACGTGTTAATTCTGATGATGATATTTAAATTCATTTACCTGCTTCTGCTTGTTATTTTGCTTGAAATAGTCCTATGTCTTTTAACACTACCGGGTGAGTCAGAAAAAAGTTCCCACTTTTGAAAATTCATAACTCCAAGACTACTTCACGGATTTGAATCATTCAAATTTTTGTTAAAAGCCGAAAGATCAAAGTATTTTTGTGATTTTTCTCGCCGTCCTACCCGCACTACAAATATAGGTTAATTCAACGTTACAAAAATTTCATGGTTGCAAAATGACTGAAAAATGGCCTAAAACATCGATCAATGCATAAATGACTTCTCGCACAGAATAATGAAGGAAATGCAACTTCCCATGGGTGAGAGGTATCCTCCAGGCATTAATTGCCTTGGGATTGAAAATCTTTCGTATTTGTTTGAAAATCGATGTCTTATAACTCTTGAGGGAGATGAAACGCCCATGGCCTATTGTTCGACTTGAATAGAGTCCTTACGATTTGATCGATGTTTTAGGCCATTTTTGCGTCATTTTGCAACCATGAAATTTTTATAAAGTTAAATTTACCAATACTTCTAGTGCTGGTAGGACAGCGAGAAAAATTACAAAAATACTTTGATCTTTCGACTTATGACTAGAATTTGAATGATTCAAATCCGTGAAGTAGTCTTGGTGTTATGAATGTTCAAAAGTGGGAACTTTTTTCTGGCTCACCCGGTATAGCTTGCTGCGTTCGATGCCATTTTGATTGTTTTCCAAGGGCAAGTTTCCTCTCTCGTAGGGGTAATGCGAGGTCAGTTTTGAAGCCAAAGCCAACGCAATTGTTCAAAATATTTGCAGCTTTTTGAAGTGCCTGTAAAATCAACTATGTTGCTAGCAATGTTTTGACGAATGTGTTCAGGACTAAATGTATTTCAGAGATGGTTACTTCTGTATTTCGCAGGGAAAGGACAATGAGTTACTAGTTGAAATCTAAGGTTGCAAGAATATTCGAAAGTAGACTGAGCCGTGGGAATTTGGCTAAATCCTGCTTTTTAAATTCATAGTTTTGAAAGTGACTTTGAAGAAGATATAACATTGTTGAAAATATCGTCAAAAAGAATTATTGTTTTGAATTATACTTTAGAAATTGATGCAAAACGTTTAAGAAAGTTTTTGTTATCATCATTGTCTTCTTCCATAGCGTTGGTGACAATGAATTTTTCAATTACGAGGACTATATCAGTTATCAAAAAGACAAAACGTTACGGACAGTACTTACCTCGGACATGAGGGTGAGTTAGTTGCCTTAGTTGAAATTAAGAAAGCATTTATCTTGTCACCCCCCCCCCGATTATTTTCCTTTCTTTAATCACTGGCAACATGAATTGTAACCTTGTGCGCTGACTTTGTACCGTATATTCATATTTCATATTTGAATTTTTTAAGGAGGGTAGCCCTTCGGCAGAAGCCGTTTTTCAAGGGGCCCTCCGGTAAAAACTTAATTACAGCATACAGTTAAACTTAAATATGACTAGAATAAAAAAAAAAAAAACCATAACCTAAAAGCCTATTTACAATTATACAATATATACAATAGAAATGAAAAATCAACCCTTTATCAGTTTCTTAAAACTATTCAGGGAGGATGCTGTCTTTGACTCAGCAGGAAGGCTATTCCATATTTTAGCACCTCGGAAAGAAAAGCATTTTTGCCCATTAGCAGACCTTTTCTTTGGCAATCTCAAATCAGTCTCAGTGTTCCGGAGGTTGCGGGAGGAGCATGCTGAGTTTTTTGTGAAGAGGTTACACAGGTATTGTGGAGCCAAGTCATTGAGCGACTTGAAGACCATTGTTTTAGACTCATTGCTAATGAGCTCTTCAATGGTCTGCCAGCCCAACTTTGCAATAAGTGGTCTGCTTGAGGCATCAAAGCTGCTATTTGTAATGATTCTAGCAGCACGATTTTGTAACTTTTGCAGCTGGTCGATGTATGTAGATCCAGCACAACCCCATACAGAACAACAGTATCGAAAGTGGGGCTCAACAATACCTGTGTAAAGAGTTTTCAAACTTGCCAGAGGCAGAAAAGATTTAGCATGTTTTAAAAAGCCGATCGCCCTGGAGACCTTTGTAGAAACTGCCTTAATTTGCTCTTTCCAATCTAAAGAGCAATCGATTTGCACTCCAAGGTATTTTGTCTTTTGAACAACTTCGAGTTCATTGTCGCGTATCTTCAGTACCAAGGCTTCATTTCGACTTTTGAGAGAGTTGTGTCTCTGCTTGGTGGATATGAGCATTGAATGAGTTTTTGCCACATTCAACGAAAGCTTATTTCCTTGAAGCCAAGTCTCCAATTTACTGAGATCGCTATTTATAGCCTCATTAAGCTGAGTCAAATCGCGAGACTGATGACAAAGACTGGTATCATCAGCGTACATAGTCACAGAGGAACCTTGGACAGCCTCAGGAAGATCATTGATATAGATGAGAAAGAGAAGAGGGCCAAGGCATGAACCCTGTGGTACTCCTACTTCTATTTCCCCGATATCTGAATCAACACCGTTAACCCTACAGAATTGTTTGCGGTTAGATAAGTAAGACTTAAACCAAGACAGCTCTCGCTGCTGGACGCCATAAAGTTCGAGCTTTTTACAGAGAATATCGTGGTCGACCGTATCAAATGCCTTTTTCAGGTCAATAAATACTAATCCAACGAGCTTACCGAGATCAAGCCCGTTGTACCAGTCATCGCTCATTTTAAGCAAACAAGTTAGTGTAGAATGTAGGCGCAGAAAACCTGATTGATCAGATGTAAAGAGACCATTATCTTTCATATGCTGGTACAGCTGGTTGAAAACAAGTTTTTCAAAGAGAAACGAGTGTTCCGGAGGTTGCGGGAGGAGCATGCTGAGTTTTTTGTGAAGAGGTTACACAGGTATTGTGGAGCCAAGTCATTGAGCGACTTGAAGACCATTGTTTTAGACTCATTGCTAATGAGCTCTTCAATGGTCTGCCAGCCCAACCTGATAGAAGGGGATTAATGGCAGGTTGTATTTTATCTGCTAGTTCCCTACCTATAGTGCAAAAGAAATTGTTCATTGCATTAGAAACGTCCTTTTTATTCCGAGTTTCAGTGCCAGATTCTTTGAGACAATCAATGCTACTTGACTTTGATCTCTTGTTGAGAAGTTCATTAATTGTTTTCCAAGACTCTTTCATATTACCTTTACATGCAGCGATCCTATTGGTATAATGCTGCTTCTTCAGCTGAACATTTCTCTTTGAAAAACTTCTCTTTGAAAAAAAACCGGAGGGACCAAAAAGAGTTTCAAGTTTGTCAAAATTTGTTAAGCGGAGAATCCTTTCAATGCCGTATTCATTTTGTACCATCATGGTGTAGACGTGTTTTAGTTTGCAAAAAATCTGTAACTTCGAAATATATGAAAAGAGGCTAAGAAATCTCAATCTCCGTATGAACAATCTCATCACTGAAACACATTTCGTGCCGCTCAAGAGTTATGAAGCAAATGTTTACAAAAGCGACAGCGTCGCTGTCTCTTGCAAAACTCGGTTTTTAAGACAAGCAGGAAATCGAAATTATTTGCATGTTGCTGTAACTGAGGATATTACTTATCATTTCTCACGTATGTCGAAGTAAAGGAACTTTCATATATCAAATTTTACTTATACCAGGTGTCCCAGAAAAACGCAACAGATTTGATCGGGGCTGGCGGCAAGAATGTAGATCCAATTAATTCAAAATGATTGTTAAAATAATCCTCAGTTGTTAACTTGAGGATGAATACCTTATTGGTTGATGCTGGCGCATTGACAGTAGGAATATCAATCTTGAAAGTAAAATTTTGCCTTCACCTCCAAACCAGAGCTTGTGGGTTTTAGCCTAAACTGCTAACGCGCTGTTTGGGGAATCGCCGGGTGCAAGATACGAACATGAAGCCTTGTGCTGAGGAAACTATTTAACTTCACATTCAAATACATAAATTTTGCCCTCAAGAGAAATCTTTCTTTATTCTACGAAGTCTCAAAAAGTTAGAAATACATCTGTTAAACAGGTGAACTAGTTTGCTTGAGTGAGCGTGAAAAATAAGTTAGTTCTGCAACTTTCATTATCTGAATGAAATCCATTGTGTATAGTCTGCCTCCGCATTATTACGAAACACAATCAAAGACACCCACGAGAAAAGTATATGTGAATAAGATCCTTGAAAATTCTCACTCATGCGTGGGTTTTTTGCAGGTGCACTGTGATTCATATTTCTTTGTGTACATGTACCGGGTGAGTCAGAAAAAACGTGGGGCGTTTGGCGGACTGTGACGCTGCACTTAGCCATTCGATTGACGTGAAGTAAAGTTTTCCATGCAGCCAAGTGTCTAACCTAGATCATAAACCTTTCCCCTTTGAAATCAGTCATTTGATGCATTTGTTAAAAAAGATTTTGTTCGTAGGACCTTGTATGTAAGTCTTGCAAACTGATGAAATCTTTAGCTAAGCCCCTTCAGCATTTTAGCCTTGCCAGAGTAGCAGATACATGTGGTATTATCCGGGGATACTGAAGTAGTTAGACCTGGTTCACACTACTAGGTTGTTTGGGTCATTGCGGTTGGGCAGAGAGACCCAAAAGACAAAGACTCAGAGTTTGATGCACGTCTGTAAGGACTCAAAAGACCTAGCGTGCACCAGGCTTTGGGGAAAAGTGTTGTCTGCAAGCAGTCCCATTGCTATTTACAGAGGGTTGATCTGCATAAAGAAACCTCTTCGCAAGACAAAGAAGTGTACATTATTAATGTCTTTCAAATATATTCTTCACTCAGGGCAAGTTATGATAAGACATCCCCAAGGGGAGAAAACAGTATCCCCTGGCTATTTCACCTTCCCCTGATAATACCGCATGTACCTGTAAACCTTGCCAAGATAAAATGCGGAAGGGGATTGGCAAAAGATTTCACCATTTTGCAAGACTCCCATACAAAGTCTTACGAAAGAAACTCTTTTTTAATAAATGCACCAAGCGATCAATCTCGATGGGAAAAGGTTCAGGATCTAAGTTAGACCTTTGGCTTCATGGAAAAATTGTGTTCACGGCAATCGGATGGCTAAATTCGATGTCACAGTCCGCCAAACGCCCCACATTTTTTCTGACTCACCCGGCATAATAACATGTTTTTCCATTTTCATCTTTCGACTTTCTATTGGAATGTTTGCTCAAAGTATGGGTTCTTGCTCATAACTACTACGCTAAGCTTATGACTAAGGAGATTCCCCTAAACAGTGCTTTTGCAGTTAGGCCAAAATCCGAAAGCTCTGGTTTGGAAGTGGAGGCAAAACTGTATTTTCAATATTAATATTCCCACTCTCAATGCATCAATATCAACAAACAAGGTATTTATCTTCATGTTGACTATCGAGGATTATTTTAAAAATCATTTTGGGTTGATTGGATCTAAATTCTTGTCGCTATCCCTGATCAAATCCGTCGCGTTTTTTCTGGGACACCCGGTATTATACCTATGTTATACAATGCTCAGAAAAATAGAAATATCACAAAAATGCTGCAGGCTTTTGGCTTTTCATATAACTTTCCGATATCATGAATATTTTCGGCAGTACAAGTTTTCAAACTATTGGAATCTTTTTGATTCACGTTGTACACAGTGATCCGGTTGTTGTAATTAAAGACTCTGTGCTTCCCATGATCCTTTCTGGTCTGACAATGAATTTCATGCTGTATGAAAAAGATTATGGCCTAGCAATTGCAAGGCTGCATTGTCATTTCAAATGAAAGGCAGTCTGTCACCCATTTGATTGGGTGATTTGGACTATACAAAGAATAGAAAATTTGAATGGCTGCTAATCCTCTGACTTTCTATGGCCGTATAAAGTCAAGGCGATTAGCCCTCCTTTGTTTCAATACACAGATTGACAAAGAAATCCGTTGTCTTGAGCTCTAACTCTGTCGCAGCCAATCAGAGACGTGACATACTGCCTTGAACGTTATGAAGTCATGGCTCTGAACTCAAACAAAAGACCGTCCCAAAAGTAATTGAAGGATTAGGGAAGCTTTTCTCCTTAGAGCTATTCATTTCCCCATATTCTGTGGTCGAAGTGCATTGTTTACAGTAACTGTGATGTTTTGCCGGTTTGTGCGCATGCAAAGGATCATTAGCTGATATTTCTATTGGTAACCGTAGTAACCTGAGGTTAAACAGACAGTTAGTGACTTGATTATAAAAGAAATTTTGAAATTGATATGCAAGTGTACAAATGATTACACGTTTTTTTTATATAAGAAACTGGTTTATAAGAAACTAGTGCTAAGATGGCCAAAATTTTAAGAAACTCTAGTACTATGTCTGAGAAGTGCTAAGAAACTTTTCAAAGTTAAAAGCATGAATTTTATAGCAAATAGATCGTTAAACCTTTATTATTAGGAAATATTATCTAACCATTTGTGTTTTCAACATAACAGAACACTGGTTATTCCTATACACGTTTTTTTTGTAAGAAATTGGTTTATAAGAAACTAGTACTAAGATGGCCAAAATTTTAAGAAACTCTAGTACTATGTCTGAGAAGTGCTAAGAAACTTTTCAAAGTTAAAAGCATGAATTTTATAGCAAATAGTTCGTTGAACCTTTATTATTAGGAAAGATTATCTTTGTGTTTTCAACATAACAGAACACTGGTTATTCCTATATGATGTTTTGAATATCAAGAAACATATCTGTAGCAGTGTTAGCGACCACATTGACAATTCATGCATTCAAAAAATAAGAAACCAATTAAGAAACTTTTGATACTAAAATGGACAAAATTTCTTGTTAAATTAAGAGACTTTTAGTACTATGGGCTGATCCTAGTTTCTTATAAAAAAGCGTGTAGGCTCCCTCGTATCTTGGATGCCTGCTCGACAAGTTATCAGAAACCAGTACCCGGGAACTTCGGAACACCGAAACAGATCTACGTGCCCCATTTCTACGAACACTATGTGGCCAAAAATGCTTTCTTTTAGAGGGGCGAAACATTGGAATGGTAAAATCAAAGTTAAAAAAAATTTCAAACAATGTAAATTCTGTCTCGAAAACTCCAGAACATAAAGGAACCCTCTTTATTCCTGCGGATCATTACAGAACTTCTAACTTCATTTACTTTGCTATTCTATTTTGTATATTCAAAAATTGAAATTTTTTGGGTTTGTCTTTTTTCTTTGTACAGGACAGCTTGGAAAGTAATTTATGTATATAAAGAGTTGATAGGTTTATCCTGTTTAAATAAATAAAAATGGAAAGAAAATGAATAAACATGAGGTATATCAAAACTCAAATTGTTTCAAGTCGGGCATATTAGTGCTGAGAAACATCATTTTAAGTTAGGCCTAAATATTGCACTCTGGGCTTCTTTCTCGGCAAAGCAAGGCCACAAAATGACCCTAATTTTCAAGCTGAGATTTCTTGGTTTGCATTCACATGATTTCCATGATCTTTGTTTTGTTTGACAGATTAATACTGTCCAGAATTAATGTTGAAACGGTTGACTGGATATTATATCTCTGCATGTGTAAATCTTTGCCAATTCAAGATGGTAACCGAATGTTGAAAGAACTAAGAACTGAATCGTGAAACCCTTCTTTAACATCAGAAACAAAAACTTTTATTTCAGGCTTCTTGTAAAATCTATTGCAAAACAATTTTAACCTACTGGCAGCACTGTTGCAATAGGGCTAAGTAAAGTAAGCTCTCAAATAATTTCAGCTTAATATTGCATACATTTTTGTTACAGATTTGCCATCAATACGACCCAAAGTTATTCTTGTACTTGGTTTCTTCCATATTTCAAGGCTTGACAGAGGCAGCAGTTGGAAATCCAGAAATGATTCGGCTGCTGTGTTCCGCTGTTAGTCCACTCGAGGTAAATTGCTATTATTTTCATTCTGACTACTTCTAAGTACTTTGTTGGGGATACGAATCATCAATGCTCTAAGCAACGGTTATCCCTAAAATAGGAAACCTGTGATCATGCGCAGAAGGCATTCTTTTGTGCGAAAAAGCAGAAGCTGCGTAAAATGACGTCATCGAGCAAAGCAATCTGAGATGAAGAAGTGTTTGGGTACATAAGCTTTTTGAAATGATTTTCAAGAGTTTAAGGCACAAAGGACAAAATATTAAGTGTTGCCTACTTTTGGGGTCTGTCCCAGGGAGCTAGGGTCACTCAGAGTTACGAATTTACGCGCATGCGTGCGCAGATTCTGATCTCTCGGTTTTTGCAAAAATTGTTGGTGAAGAATTCGACCTCAATCAACATGCGTTACGACATCTCAAAAACTCAAACGTTACCGCAACACGCGTTTCAGGGGGGGGGGGGTGGGTTACTTTACTGTTACTGTACGTGATACAGGACGTGCCGCTCATATGGGTGGGTGTTCTTTCACCTAAAATTCCCTTCATACCTTAAGAGTTTCCCCTCTCTATTAAGCTCCCTCTCTAATAAGCACCTCCCCCTGAGTCAAAATCTGAAATAAGTCCCCCTCTCTATTAAGCTTCCTCTCTAATAAACACCTCCACCCTAAGTCAAAACCTGAAATAAGTCCCCCTCTCTATTAAGCTCCCTCTCTGATAAGCACCTCCCCCTGAGTCAAAATCTGAAATAAGTCCCCCTCTCTATTAAGCTCCCTCTTTAATAAACACCTCCACCCTGAGTCAAAATCTGAAATACGTCCCCCTCTCTATTAAGCTCCCTCTCTGATAAGCACCTCCCCCCTGAGTCAAAATCTGAAATAAGTGGCATGACATGGGGTCGTGGGCTCGATAAGCACTTAGCTACTTCTGCGATCCCAGCGCTTGGCGCTAAAAACCGCAACTTCACCTTCACCTTCACCTTAATACATCAAATTTTGAAATTGCGAAATTTCAGTTTTCCGTCGCATAGTATTAGCTCGGAGAGCTAGCCAAGTTATTTCGAAACATGGAAATTCATTGCCCGATTTAACGTGAAATTCTAAGATTGTGCAGTTATAGATTTACTTTGCGGAATTTTATTCATAAAAATCACTTATTTGATGACATTATTGCCAAATGAGGAAATTCATGGCCCTTTTTGACATCTCATTCTAATATTGTGCTATTTCATGTTTACTTTGCTCATTTAATTTCATTTTATTAAGGAGGGTTGCCCTTCAACCGGAGTTGTTTTACAAGGGGCCCTACTATTGAAAACATTAATTACAACATATATTTACAAAGAAAAAAGAAAAATTACAATATAAAAACCATGATATTGAAGCCTTATATAAAATTTACAAAGTCTGTTATGAATGAAAACTAGAGCAGAATCCTATATAGATCATGGGCAATTCGGACACTATTCTTGTGCTTTCTAAACTAACGAAGAAGCAATAATTATTCAATACTCACCCCTGGCAAGCAACGTTTGTATTCCGTTCAAACATCGTGGTCTGGTTAGGCCCTCCTCCTTCAAATTCTGAAAATTCTGAATCCCAACTGCAACAACATTTCGCCTCCCTAGCTTACCCTAACGAACTGCCCTCGCATCAACGAGCCCTTGAGAGAAATTTAAAATTTTGAAATTTAAAAGGAAGGTCATTCCACGCTTTTGCTCCTCGATAAGAATTGCGCAGGACCCACGAAGAGCACTTTGAGTTTCGCGTGAAAAGGTCTCACAGGTATTGGGGAGCCAGTTCATGCAGGGACTTGAAGACCATTGTTTTAGATTCACTAGCGATGAGTTGTTCAATGGTCTTCCAGCCCAGCTGGTCGATAAGTGGTCTGCCAGGGGTGTCAAAGCTGCTTTTGGTTATAATTCTAGCAGCTCAGTTTTGAAGTTTTTGCAACTGATTAGGCACGGTCGAACCCGCTAATCCCCAAACAGAGCATCAGTATCGAAAGTATGGCTCAACAATACCTGTATAATGAGTCTTCAATTTTTCCTGCGGTAGGAGAGTCTTGGCATGTTTTAGAAAGCCAATAGCTCTAGAAACTTTGGTAGAAACAGTCTTGATGTGTTCCTTCCAGTTAAGAGAGTTATCGATCTGCACACCAAAGTATTTTTCTTTTTATTTCGAGCTCATTATCACGAATTTTCAGATCCAAATTGTCCTTTTGACTCTCAGATCCTCCTTGCTACACATCATTCAAAAGAATCATTATGAAACAACGTTATTTGAAATAAGGAAACGCATGACCCGCCTTAACCTCAAAATTATTGTCATGATTTAATTCTCTTTGCATTTTTTCGGAAAAAGTAATTAGATTTTTTCTGGACTGACAGTTTTCAAAGCCGTATTTGGCAAGTTTATTGATTTCACTGTGATGTGGCAGCTTGGAGGAACTTATTCCGATAGAACAGGATGAGGCTGCTGTTTAGAAACCTCGGTTTTGCCATCATACACGTGTTGTTTTTCTTGGGATTTCCCACCATCACTGCAAAGTAAGAGGATGTCTTTGTGATATGAGATTGCTAAATGCGTGTTTCACCGGGCTGGATTCACTATATAGTCCCAGTTATCTCAACTTCAGCAACAACAGTTGTTTTTTCATCAATAGCGACATTTAAGTCTATGTAATCAGTCTACCCATGAGCGATTTTGCCGTTCAAATGAACAAAAACTTCTGCATTGGACTATCTTCAAAATTTGCAAAAGGGTTGATAGAATTATGTTATAAGTAACAACGCCATGACCCTGTTTTAGACTTGGTAAGAATTCAAAAACAATGCTAGGAGCCCTTCTCTCAATATTTACTACACTTTCGACATTGTTTGAGAAGGAGGCAACCACTGTTTTTGAAACAACCGCTCATTTTGCCTTTCTGGTAAATAACTCAGTAACTACACACGTCAGAATGACTCAAAAAATGTTCTGAAGCACTCTAAATAGAAGCCTTTCTTCAGTAATTCATTTTAAATGGGCTGCAACGATTTCTACCACATCTAGGCATTGAAGCGCCCCCCTTTCCCCCCTCCTATACAATCCTGGACAAAAGTTATGAGACGACACAGCATTTTGATGTTTTCACAGGTTCAAAGTGTCCCCCTTCCCCCGTATCAATGTTGTTTGAGGCTGGAACGCTTCAAATGTCACCAAAATGCATTCAGGAATCATTGTTGAACAACATTGATACGGGGGGAGGGGGGTTTGTAATACTTAAATCCCTTTTATTATCAAAAATACGGTTCAACAGCTAAAACGCTACTAGTCTCATAACCTTTTGTCCAGGATTGTAGTTTAGCGTCCCTTCCGAAGGATGGCGAATTGAGTTGTGAGGTCAGGCCCACCCTGACTTTGACGTTACTCTACCGAGCTTAATTTCAAGCACCTGATGCAAATTGTATGAGCCGCTCGGCCACCCCACCCCCCCCCCCCACTAATAGACTTATTATATGGCTATTTGGTATTACTTTGGCCGAATGGCTTGAAAGGAATTTTAGGCAGTGCATCTTAATTCTACCGTTCAGTTTTCATATTTTCAAAACTTCAGTATGATTCATTTTCGAATCTTCGAATCGGTTTGGTGGCTCTTTTGGTGTGACTTTACAGGCAGGTGGTGCATTTGCCCTGATTCACCCGGTGGTTTTTGCTTCATTCCGTGTAATGGCCACTGGATAATCATAATTCATCGCTACCCGAGGTATCGTCCATGTAGTGTTCCAAGAGTGATTTTGTCTCAGCAGCTGATACAGGTGGGAAATTTAGAACTGTCAATAATTGTTCTATCTCTTTCCACAGATTCAGGAGATCGTTGCACAAATATCGATGGGTAAAGTTACGACAATTGGCGAAAATCAAGTTGAATCATTGCTAGGTATGACATCTATCGCTTCTTCTGGCTTTGTCCTCTCCCGTTTCGTTTAGTAACCATAAGTTTAATTTTGTAGTTGCTATAACAGCTTCTAAAATACATAGTGCGATCCCAAGGCAAGCTTTGAAATCAAATACAGATCAGACATTATTAAAATTTTTTCCAGTACTTTACAGTGCCAAAACATTGTTGAACGACCTATGAAAATTTAAGCTGTAAATTACAGAAGTTTGTTAGCTGTAGTCTAGGTAGCCGGTTTCCTGTAGTTTTTTGTCGACCAGATCGATAACGCCTGCTAAAACACGTACAAGTCATCGCTGTGATTTAGACATGTTAAGCAGATTTGTTCGTGACCTTATGTGGTTTTATGAATGGTCCCTTTGAAGGACTCGCTCTTTAAAGTCCCTCGTTATTTCGACAGAGCAGAAACTGCTCATGCATGCGCGAAAACTCGAAACTTTGAGCCGCCTTAGCTCCCGGCAACAGATCCCAAAACCAAGCAACACTTGATAGTTTGTTCCTTCTGCCTCAAACTCTTGATTTATCATCTCAAAAAGCTTATGCATCGAAACACTTCCTTATCTCAGATTGCTTGATGACGTCATTTCTCGCAGTTTCTGCTCTGTTGGTTATTTCTGCAATCAACGGCTGCTTTCAGTCAAGTAAATTTTAGAAATTATTTGATCATGTCCAATGGTAAGTAATATGCTTGCTAATAACATTACAGATATCCTAGGAGCGTTGGCGTTTCAAGCTACGATTGTTTTTTTACGAACGCAATAGAAAAATGCATGTACTAAACAGGCATCGCCAAAGTACACAAGCGTGCGAATGCCGCTCGCAGGCACATTCCTAAACCCAGCGAATATCTGTAGGCACAGTTCAAAACAGATGTTTTCTAAGTTTTTAACGACTAATTAGTAGGTGTTGGGAAACAAGTATCATGATGTTAGTTTTATCAAATGTGGTTTGGTTATTGGTTAAATGTGGTTTAGTCCCTCTAACTTACGCTTGCTGTTTTTGTTATCGCTTCAGTTGAGGGACTTATGTCCTTACGCTTCAGTACAGGGACTAATCAGGCCAAGTCCGCCGCCTTCACGGCGCGACCAATCAGATCACTATTTTCTTAATATGGTCAACCCACGTGCCTATTTGTAGCGTTTGATTGGCTCATTAGTTCGAAGTTCGACGTCTTGAAGCGAAGCGACGCTCGAAGTGACCTTCGAAGGGACGTTCGACTTTTCTTTCGACGTTCGTATGATGGAAGATGTTCTAAGTTTCTTCTGATTTTGCGTAAGATTTTAGTCCCTGTTTAGAATCCGTTTTGTCGTGAGTCCTTTGTATGAGTGAAATTAAAACATCAGATTATAAATGTTGAACGAATACAAGGAATCACGTCGTCAGTCTAATAAAGCGATTTAAAAGGTCAAGAATAATGAAAGCATCAGTGATTTCGAAATCAATCTAATCTTTGAACATCTCACATGGAGAACAGTTTCCTTATATCGCAGCCCGTGAAGAACCTGTATTCACTGAAAATTTTGAAAAGATTGTATTAAGCTTTAACATAGTGAATGTACTAGACAATGAACTGTGTTTACAATTCCATGAGTTTTTGTGACGTCTCAAGAAGTATATATTGCGTATGGCACTATCTACCTTTCAGGACCAAAATGTCCCTCACTTTGTCAAAGTTTGCTTCATGTGATGCGCAGAAAGAATTTAAATTTTAGATGATATGCGTTGAAAACATTGCAGGCACATTTTTATGGAAATTCTGCGCTTGCAGGCGTATAAAAAGGTTGGTTAGGTCTGGTGTTGATATAAATTCTATTCCAAATCCGATAAATTTATATTGCAGTCAAGTCATTGTCTTGGGACACGTTTGAACAGAACTGTTTATGGCAATTTCTAATAGCTGAGGAGACCCCCGTCGAAATGGTAGTTGGTCTGTTACCTCATTTGAAGCAAGATGAACACTCTGTGCCGTTATCACATTTGTTGTTGCAGTTGCGCCATGAAAGGTAAGAAAACTTTTTTGAATTTTAACTTTGAAGCGTTATCATTATCCAGCCTCACTCCATCAAGTTACGCTAATCTCATTGAGTTGAATTATTGTTGTTGTTGCTCCACTATGGGCCTTATTCGAGTCTAATCATTATCATTATCATTTCCTTTGAAGCATTATCATTAACTACTGTCTTTTTGCCTGCTGCAGAATACACAGTAACATGCTGTAGTTACATCCACAGTAGACTTTAGACTTATGCCTTTCGTCCCTTGTTTCCCTGCGTTCTTTGATTTGCAGATATCACTTGGTCAAAAGGGACTCATAATATTGCTCTTAAAAGGCAGGCCCAATTTAGACCCGCTTAAAGTGATTTCGTATTCACCAATCAAATTGCTAGAATTTAGCTTTCAACCAATCAGAGGGACCATTCAGTTGTTTATTGTTGCCTATAAAAAGCCGTTGATGAGGTCTAGAGTTCTCACAGCTTCGATGGATCTATTTTGTTTCTACAGAGTAAGATTACAGAGTATGATTACAGAGTAAGATTACAGAGTAAGATTACAGAGTAAGATTACAGAGTAAGATTACAGAGTAAGATTATATAGTAAGATTACAGAGTAAGATTGTAGAGTAAGATTACAGAGTAAGATTACAGTGTAAGATTACAGAGTAAGATTGTAGAGTAAGATTACAGAGTAAGATTACAGAGTAAGATTACAGAGTAAGATTACAGAGTAAGATTACAGAGTAAGATTACAGAGTAAGATTACAGAGTAAGATTACAGAGTAAGATTACAGAGTAAGATTACAGAGTAAGATTACAGAGTAAGATTGCAGAGTAAGATTACAGAGTAAGATTATAGAGTAAGATTACAGAGTAAGATTACAGAGTAAGATTACAGAGTAAGATTACAGAGTAAGATTATAGAGTAAGATTACAGAGTAAGATTACAGAGTAAGATTACAGAGTAAGATTATAGAGTAAGATTACAGAGTAAGATTACAGAGTAAGATTATAGAGTAAGATTACAGAGTAAGATTACAGAGTAAGATTACAGAGTAAGATTATAGAGTAAGATTACAGTGTAAGATTACAGAGTAACATTATAGAGTAAGATTACAGAGTAAGATTACTGCCTGAAATGTATGCGTTTTGCGATTTGTAGGTCAAGACAGCACCATTCTTTTTACCACAAGTTCCATTTCAATGCTCAAGCTCTTTAAACCAGATTTTGAAGCGATTTTGTTAAGTGTACGAGAAATCCCGCTTGTTTAGGCCATTTTGAAAAATTGGGCCCACTTTTAAAGAGTACTATTATGAGTCCCTTTTGGCTAAGTGATACCAGCAAATCAAAGAACGCAGGGAAACAAGGAACAAAAAGGCACAAGTCAAAGTAGACTTATGACAGTGAGCCCTGATGTAAACCTTGCTCAACAAGGACTCATAATGAAACAATGAAAAAAGCTGTGGCTATTTTCTGCATTAATCAATCGAATTATGATGGAACCACGGCCTCGAATCTTGAATCTTGGTCCCTGATCTCGAATCATGGCCTCGAGTCTATAATCTCGTCCCAATGTATTCAGTTCTTCAGTCGAATCGAAAATTTATCATATTTGCCATAACCATGGTAATTCACAAATGTCGGTACTCTAGTAATCTGGTTGGTACTCTAGGAAGCTCAGAGTTTGGGCCTAAATATCCAATAGGGTCATGTTTTTCGGAGCAAAACTATGAGTCTCTATCGACAGAAGCGCCATCATCAGGGTAAAGATCACAGGGAAACAAGGGATTCAGGGAAATTGCACCGGGATTCCCAAAAAGAGCACTCCTGTTTGAAAATTCCCCAAAATTTTATTGAAAAGCCGATCTTCAAAATTTCTTTTTTGGTGAGTGGATCAAAAACCAAATTATTTTCCAGACAAATTACTATTTGGATTACTAAATTTAGTTCTTTAGAGTGCTGCCTTGTTTTGAAGCATACTGGAAAAAACACTGATGATCACCTGGGCTATTTGTTTTGGTATATCAAGCCTTCCTCGTGTGGTCATAATACAAGAATGAAAGCAAATTGCTACTGTAGACTTGAGGGATAATGAAAAATTTCAATATAAGGGAGCTGTCATTTTTAATGCTGGGTACAGGGGTGGAAGAATTGTTTAAACAAATAGTAAAATTTTCTTACCCCATTTACGAAAGTCAATGATATTCACACACCATGTCAAGATACCAAAGAATTTTATACCCCACTATTGAGTTAGCTTGGATTTATTATAAAAACTTAAACACGAAGAAACACAATCTAGACATAAAATGAATCAAACTGGGAAAATTCATCGAACCAGAGAATCATCACCAACTATTTCAAATATCTTCTTCCTTGCCTATTAATGAACATAGCAGAAACAGATGAAACTTTTGTTGTAAAAAGAATACATCATTTTTACTTCAGTCTAAAATGCATTGCAAAAATTTCACAGCCCATCAGATATTTTACAATTTTTACCAAAATATTTGATGCCCCTATAAAGCGAGGCCAAAAAATTTGGTACCCCGCCAAAAATTCTTCCACCCCTGTACCCAGCTTTCAAAATGAATGTTCCCTAATGGCTCTTAGAGGCAGACGATACTGCTTCGCTCAGATGACTCACAATGAGGTTTTTCGATGCATTATTTCATACCCTTTAAATATTGAAAACAAACATTTTATCACCTTTGAATATATTTGGATCATTGACAAAAGAGATCGACAAGAAACTTTTATGATAACTTTCATAATTGAATGTTGGCGATTTTTCAAATGGGAGTACTTTTTATGTGAACAATTGGTCCATGCTTTGATGTTACCACAGGAAGCCCAGGCGGTTAACTGAACAATAATAAGTTTACAGTCTTAAAATTGTTCATGGTAAATGATACCTTCGTGTATTATTTACTACACCTCTCCACGGCTGTGTTGTGTTTCATTGACTTCTGCACTGCCACTTCACTGCATAACTGTTTGAATGCGAGAGTTCGATTTGAAGTAGCTTGCAGGTATTCTTACGTAAAGTTACAAAGACTGAAAGTTATCTTCAAGCCAAATTCAATAAACTGTTTCGTCCTCGCTCACAATCCGGCATCCATGCTCCAAATTTACATAACTTTACGTAAGAATACCTGAGAGTTACTTCACATCGAACTCGCACATTCAAACAATTATGCAGTGCACTTACAGTGCAGAGGTCAATGAGACACAACACAGCCGTGGAGAAGTGGAACAAATAACTCACAAAGGTATTATACAATTAACAATTTTAAGACTGTAAACTTATTATTTTTCAGTTAACCGCCTGGACTTCCTGTTCTGTTATCCCTCCATCTTTTAAATTTCGTCTTCTATTTCCCTTTCAGTTAGTCATGCCTACCATGCATCATCGGCTGTAAGAAATGCAAGTTGTTCTCTCAGCTTTTAATTGTGTCCCTGTACCCATGAAGGTTGTTGTTGTTTTGTTTTTGTTGTTAACAGGACACGATGATACAAAATCTACCGGGTGAAGGGACATAGTGAGGAACAAACTCACCCCGTGTTTCATTTCCAACGTTTTCTCTTCTTTGTTTCCATAGCCCAAGTGCTGATATCGTCAAGCCATTACTGTGTATGAAGTGCACTGAAAAATCAGAAACATTTCAGTTGAGTACATGTTTGTTGAAATATTGGGCGCAAGAAGAAGGAAGAGATCTTGCAAATATCGTTGCTCAGATGTTATCAAAACTCATTTCTCAAAGCACAAAGAGAAGGCAAGGAAGGTCAGTAGCTTAAGTTTACATTTCCTTTTCCTGTACTGTTTAAATTCCCGTTTCTTGTACTAGGTGACTTTATAGAAACGGTGCTTTTTCTTTGTTATTAAGAAGAGATTGTAGTGCCCCCTAATAAGTAACGAAAGTGCGCCAGGCGTACCTCCTTGATCCTTTGCTTCATCTCACATGGCTCTGAAGAGATTGTAGTACCCTCCTGATATTCATGGAAGATTTATAGCTCAAATCTAAACTGCGAGCATTAAATCAACTTGTTTTGTACTAAAAATAGAATGGCGGAAATGCGTCAGGAGTCTCCTCAAGATCTTCATATTTCATTATTTTAAAGGCAGTATAATCATCGACCAGGTGCCCCAATATGATGTATCATAGTTAGCAGAGCTGTTTAATCATGAATTATACGCTAATTTTAATGACTCACCTCTCATTTTGAAGCCCAAAGGCTAACTTAGATGCAGAAGGTTATTTCACTAAAATCGGTCAAGTGGTTCTAGAGTCATTTGCGATTTTACCTGGAAGCTGTTTTGGATAAATCGCGAGAATCACTAAAAAATTGTAATCAAATTTCATTCGATTTTCATCTTTGGTAAGTTGAAAATTGCATTGATCATCTTTTAAGAAACGTAACTAAGCATCCCATATACATTGAAGTCTATGAAATGAATATTTGCCATCACGTTTTTCTCCGTGGAAGATTAGCATACTTGCATTAATTTTGTGAAGCTGAAACGTCAGAAATGTTAAAGAAATGTTGTAGAGATGTTTAATTCGCCATGAGGTATCTTGTAAAACAAATCTCAAGCAAAATAACCAATATATTGCAATAGTAGAATAACAATAATAATATTTTACACATTAATTGCAATAGCTCTAGCTTACCAGACTATACCAAAACAGAGTATAAGTTAACAAATAACGAATAAAATGAAAGAGGGTCGGAGTGCTGCATTTTAATACGTGTATCAATTCATCCTGTTGATCGACTCACTGAATGAAATTGTTTCAGCAAGGATTACTCTGTTCTCAGTTACGTCAAGATGTGGATTTCAATAAAGAAGAAGCTCATATAATGTTTTGGCATTAAGCTTTGTGATATCTAATCCTGAGATATCTGAGTGTTTCCGTAGGAGATCAATGTGCATCAAGTCAAACCTATGGCAGTGCAGGAGAAAATTTTCATCGTCTTCTTTTGCCATTCCACAAGAACAGAAGGGACTTAAACAGTCAAAGCTGTGTCGGAAGCTATGTGCCTTTAGCGCATTGAATTTAAAACGGATGTATAAACTTAATCAAATGTGTAAATGTCCAATTGGTACAAGTCTACATGGATGTGCTCCCCCTATAGAAAAGCAGTTTCGCACTTTTGCAGAATCTTCTTTGGCAATAAACAGTCTTATTGTAGGCGTGTTGTAAATAATTCAAGCATTTGAAATAATGTAAATTTTACTGTTAACAGAATGCGATAAATTCACGACGTTTCGAGCTGAGCTCGTTATCAAGTCTTTGGCAACTCAAATCATTTTCAGTATTACGAAGGCTACGGGAGGAGCATTTTAAGTTGTCGGCTAAAAGGTTGCACAGGCATTGTAGAGCCAAGTCATTGCGTGGCTTGAAGACAAAGACTATTGCCATTCATCATCCTCAAGATTTTATTGTTAAACTGGCATGTTTATAGATATTGTTATTAAAGTAAATGAACGGGGTCGCAGCGACATGATCTAAACAAAGAACAAAAGACCGGCAACAGCTCAGCTACGTTCATTCAAGAGCATCAGTTCACCGTATTTTTGTACTGTGACTACAAATCTCATGTGCAGGGTCGGTCCATTATTATGCCATGTGTTTGTTTAGTTAAAATGAGTTAAAAGGCAAATAGAAACGCATGCCTATAAATAATTTATCCAGGACTATGGAAAATTTTCTCCTTCAAGCTGCTCTATGTTCGTGTCAAATAGCTGAATAGATGTTCTGATTACACATTAATTTCATTCTCAGTCATAACAGATCCGAAGGCTCCATTCGGCTTAGTATTCTGTGGAATATCACACAGTTAATCAAGCCATCCCTAACAGTGCCCAGGTTCCTGTAGCACAGACTGTTGAGCTGTTAGGGGAAGCTTTTGTGACTCGGAAAACGATATGAAATTTTTCCTCACTGTTAATGCAAAGGTCAGAAGTAGTTACCAAAAATAGAAAATATCTATGTCCCGAGGAGCACATCACTGAATAGAAGCCTTGTACGCCTTTGGATAAAAACTCTTTGGTTAAAATTACTTGTAGTTTATGTAAATATGACCTTGACACAATGAATGAAATTTTATTCAATATAGATAAAAAGTGACCGAAAATGTTTGTCTTAAGATTTTGTCCGAATATTAGTAGGCCTTTTAGCTATTCTCCAAAAGAGCCTGGGGCCAATCTCGTCCCCAGAGTGAATTTGTTGCTCTGCCTCTACTCTGGGATACAAGTGGCCGTTCGGCAATCTGGTTGGCTGTTCGCCATTTTGGGCCGTAACTCCGATTTGCACTGGGTAAACGACCTCGGCATGTCAAAATTCAGCCTAAAACCACATTCTTTACCTATTCCGACCATAATTTGCAACTTATTTCCGAAATTCGAAGAATAACGAGCCATTTCATTTTTGAAGCTGCGGTGAAAGTTTCCCAAGATCGCAACTTAGGCCCATTTTCGTTCAAAACAAACCGAGCTTACTTTCACAACAAACACATTTGTCGACCCCAGATTATTGTTTAAATACCTGCAAAAAGGTTCGAATAAGGTCCCCAAAGTGTTTGTTTTCAATTTCTCCATTCATCTTGTGCAGAATTAGCGCCAGAGCAACGGCCATTTTCAGTCCCTTGGCGTTGCCTAGCCAACGGTGAAATCCATAATGGCTTCCACATTTGCCCATTTTTTGGGCAAATGTGATCGAAGTGTACCAGGGTGTTCATTCGGCTTCGTGATCAGCGTATGACGTAAGAACACCCTGGGAACGAGGTTGGCCTGGGGCGAGCATTATTTTTATACAGTTCAATACGTGAGGCTCGATCGAGTGTCGTTAGTGTTTTTATTACCGTTGTGCATGTTCGAAAATTCTTCATCATGTCTCCAAATATCGTTCGATTTAGATTCTTTTTTAGAATAGCTAAAAATTCTATGTACCGGGTGAGTGAAAAAAAGTTTACGCGTTTGGCGGGTTATGGAATAAAAAGTATGTGACCGATATTCAAAACTAAACTTTTAAAGGGTGGTTGGAAACGTAAGAATGTCGATGAAGGTGAATATAGCTTTCAATATACAAATCAACAAGTACAAGATATAGTTCAAACAGTTCCCCTACGAGAGTTCATACATGCACAATATTTAAGATACATCGCACATGTATGTAGACAAGAGAACGGGTCCATCACAAAGAAAATATTATTTACAAAGGCTTCAAAGAAATACTTTCGGGATCCATGGCTGCAGATTGCTGGTATATTGGGAGTGTCCGTTGAACAAGCGAAGAAGGAAACGCAAAATAAGCACAAGTTCGCCGAGCTGGTCCAAAAACGGACCAGCTCGCCTCTCTGACTTTGAAGAAGTTGTTGGAGGAATCTACAGGTACAGGTAAGGTAATCTATCAGTCAAAGGCTAACTTAGATGACAAATCTTTTTAAGACCCAACCCTTGGAAGAATGCCTGTAATGGATTTGTTTTGGGATCGAAAATTCCACTTTCCATTCTGGTCCATGATTTACTTGCTATTGAAATTAAAATTCTATTTCTGAAACTGACAATGTAAGTTTTATTGCCACATAAATCCTGGACCAGAATTGAATGTGGAATTCTCGATTCCCATACAAACCCCTTACAGGCATGTCTCTAATTTTTGGGTCTTCAAGAAGTGTAATTTTACCAAACAAAACTTTCCCATCTAAGTTAGCCTTTGACTGATAGATTAACATTTTAGTTTCGAATATCGGCCTCATACTTTTTATTTCACAGCCCTCCAAACGCCTAAACTTTTTTTGACTCACCCGGTACAATACCAAGATGAAATAAGGAGACCCGCAAATTTTAGAAAATGGTCTTTTTGTTACTAGTCTGGAAGCTAAGGCAAATCTATTTAATGATTATTTTGTGGAGCAATGCAGTGCTATAGCAACAGGTAGTACCCTTCCTGCTTTTCGGCCAAGGTGTCCTACATTAATTGGAGATCCTTCGTTCGGATCTCTTTGGCCAGCTCTCTGACATCTCAGGAATCGATCTCACACGCCTTCTTAACTTTCTTCTATATGGAAGCCCCCGTTGTAGCGAGATAGAAAATAGCTTTATTCTCGAGTCTACAATATCCTACATCAAAGATGTTTGTTTTCAATTTGTTTTGAGTGAGCTTGTCAGGATTTCTAGCTACTGAAAGCTAATTTAGGCCCACTGTGCATGCCGCATCCAGGCATGGGACCCCTAGTTTAACGTCCCTTCCGAAGGACGACGAGGTGAGTTGCGAGGTCAGTCCTCAGAGGTCACCCATCCGAAATCTGACCTCACTCGACCAAGCTTAACTTCAGTCACCTGACGAAGACTGTATAAGCCACTCGGCCACTCACCCTGCACAAATACGGACCGGTTTGATTAGGGATATATTATCCTAAACAGCAGCAGCTTTTACTTTTCTTTTTACTTTTCTTTCTTAGATGTCTGTCTCAGGTTAAATACTGGAGAAGTCTGCAGTAATTATATTCGACCATTAATCTTTCAATTATTATATACCTAGTTCCGTAGAAACTCCGGGCATTTATCTTGAGATACACTTGTTGACCCTTATGTTTTGTTTACTTCTTTATTTATTTTTCTTTCTTTCTTCTGTGAATAGTAACAAGTTGAAATTGTAAGTACCATTCATAGCCAGAACTCGGTGACCTTGTGTTTTTTTTGCTATGGATGGTACATTAGTTGTATTCAAAAATGTTGAGTTAATTTTTGAGATGTATAAAAAAATAAGGACAACTTATTTTATCTTGACAGTACGAAGGAGCCCCCCATCTACAGGAGGGTTTATTAGTTCAATTGCACTGACTCATGATCAATACTTTCTTCTCGACAGGGGGTCTGGTCGCTTTCAGCCCACTGTGGAGATGATCCTCGCTCATTTGGATCTATATAGGAAGAACTGTAAGACGTCATCAAGTAAAAGTCGTGAGTACCATTTATTTATTTGCTGAAGTTGGTTCATTTTGCGCAAGTTTATCATCAACTCCCAAATATTTAATTACATTTTGTACATAGTGAACGATCATAATGAAGAAGAGGGACAACGTCTTCAGAGAGCAGGCATCGACTTGATCTTATGCGGTATTCATTTTCTATTCAGTTATCTACTAACTAGTTTCGGCCACAAGGCCATCATCAGAGCACCTGCTTGCTCTCTGAAGATGTTATCCCTCTTCTTCTTTATGATCGTTCGCGATATATATTGAGAGGTTCTCTCCTTAAGAAATTCCCTGCATAAAATTTTTTTGCATCATTGTTATTGTTAGCATTTGTATTTATTGACACTTTATTTCATTATGTTAATTTATTTTGAATTCATTTGTGTGCGTAGCGCAATTTTGAATTGAGAAACTGAAACTGAAAAATTTATTATCATTATTTGACCATTGCAGCCCAGGAGAATGTAGCTTCGTTCTCAGTGTAATGAAGGTTTCCCGTAACCTGCTGCACCTTCTATGAGCCAGCCTCGTGTTGCAACGAGAGACAGCTAGAATCTACCAGATGAATGCAGCCTGAGATCATTTCCAAAATTTCCAAAAGGCGTAAAATTTCCAAAAGGCCTGTTAACAGGCTAAGATGAATGAAAACCGTGCGGCGTTTGAAACATACTGCTTCTGAATATCAAAGAAAACACGTTGAAAGATGTCTTGTTGCATTGCCGATATTTTGAATTAGATTCTGAAATTTATTTGGCGGTTATTCTTTTCTGTTGCTATGAGAGATCTTCTGCAGAAAGCCTCTTTCAAAACGTGGCGAAGCGAGTGAAAAGGACGACCAAAATTTTGTCGGTCTTCCTCCCTACTAAAAATGACATTTACAAGTATCCTACACATTTCATTATCATTTTTCCCTGGGAGAATGAATGCCTGCAATCTAATTTTCATATGCTGCTGCTGGTTGCTCTCATTGAGTTGGAAGATCTGTCTCAGCGAGACAATCTGCCCTAGCAGCTGCTTGCCAAATAGCATATTAGTTTTTCCTATCGTGTTGTCAGCACATTTCCCGAGCCTCAGGAGTGGCCGGATACAGCAAACAATATAGTACGGAATTTAGACGTGAACAGGCGTAGGCAACAAGCCTTATCTTGATGTATGTATGCATGAATAAAGTATAGCCAAGTAAACAGCAGCGTGTGTGGGTAGTTCTGTTATGTTTGTTACCTGTACCGCTCAAACGGAAATCAATTACACCTTTTTAAGAGTGTTTCCATTGAAATCGTATTTTAACGGAGCTTATTTGTCAAATTTGCTTTCAGCTATAGCTCGTTCGAAGAGGAGGGTTATTCGAGGTATTTTGGTGGGGGGGGGGCAGATTTGTAGTTGACTTTTTTGGGAAGTCTGCCGGGAGAAGATTATGGCCATGAAACTTTTTGACTTTTTGCTGGTACCTATTGTGCGACTATTCACAAAGTATCGTTGAAATATTTTGAACAATGACGGGGAGGGAGACAATTTTCTGGAACCGACTCTATCGAAATCGCAAATTCTCGAATCTCAATTTTCCCGAAGAAAGTAGCAAAATTGCAATATTTTGCAAATTTCTTTTGCACAGTAATGTTATTTGATGCTGCCTATTATGATCTCATGTTTGGGTGGAGTTTGTGCTCCAAATTAAATTTTATCGCGGTTTTCCCAATTCTGGCCATTTTTGCCGCGTTTCTTGACCAAACAAAGAAAAATGCTGACGTGAGCAAAAATGATGGCTAATTTTAGGTTAATTTATATATTTTCATAAAGTAAATACATTAGACTATTAGCACACCAAATTGGTTGCTTTACCTATTTCCAGTCAAGAGTTCAATAGGGGGGGAGGGACTTTTTTGCCCCCCAACCAAAATAGTAGTTGTCAGGTAGCCCAACCACTATAGGGTTAATCAAGGATTTGCGGTAAACAACGGTATACAACGGTATATATAAAACAAAGTTTACATGTTTGGTGGCCTGTGAATTAAAAAGTATGAGGCCGATATTCAAAACTGAAATTTTAGTCTATCAGTCAAAGGCTAACTTAGATGAGAAAATTTTGTCTGGTAACATCACACATCCCGTAAGCCCAAATTTAGAAAAAAGTCCGTAAAGGGTTTGTATGGGAATCGAAAATTCCACGTTCCATTCTCGTCCATGATTTATGTGGCACTAGAGCTCACATTGCAAATTTCAGAAATAGAAGTTTAATTTCAATAGCAGGTAAAGTATGGACCAGAATGGAATGAGGAATCCTTGTTCCCAAATATTCCTCTTAGGTTCTAACGTCATATTAAAATCTTTGCTAAATCTTTTAAAGGGATAGCAGTGATGTCTATACATAGGAGAGCACTTTCTACCTTTTAAAAATGTAATGAAAATTTCTATACGATGTCTGAACTCTTTCTTTGAAAACTTACTTAATTTTGATATTGCTGGAGAACAATAGAAGTCCTGTTTTTGAAGCAACGACCAATTTTGCCTTTTCTCTGCCATAAATCAGCAACCATGTGTCAGATTGACTCAGACAAGGCCTCAAACTCTAAGTTGAAGCTTGACCTATACAACGGTGTAAAAACGGAGATAATTGAGTCTACAACTCTTCCTCAGCAGCCACACAAACGGGGCACAAATTTTTTGGGACACCCTGTAGTATCAGCAGTTTCTTGATCTTTGTTTTTCTTTTAGTATTCAAGTATGAATCTTTAAGATATGCTGTGGAGCAGGTGAAGAAATGCTATTCGGATTCAAAATTAAAATCAAGGTATGAAATTTGTCAGCTACTTTAATACTTTTTAATCCAGTTTTCGTTGTTTCCCAAATAGACCTTTGTGTAAAAAATGACCTAGATTCTTCCAAGTCCCACTTCATATCATTTGTCGACTGAGAAAAAAGGCGCTGCGGGGGGATGAAAAAGGAAATGGTGGAGGAGAAGGATAAAAAAACTTTCCTTCTCCTTCGCAGTTCCCTTTAACCGTACAGTTTTACACCCACAGTTTTAACCCTATTTTGGTAAGGGGAGGAGTTTAGAAAGAACAGAAAATTTTTGCAAACGATGATTCTAAAATCTGTTTTCTTTCAGATTTCAGAAGTTATTTGATGAATGCTTGGAACCTGGTGAAAGATCATCAAGAAAACGAGCATCGGAACGAGTAACGAGAACGACAAGACGCCGAAAACCAGCTAGCGAATCATCCGAAGAATCTTCGTCCGAGGAGGTTTTTTGTCATTTTACCTTCATTAGAAACATCTTCTTCACAGCAAAATTTGAAGCGACAATCTCAACAAGTAACGAGAACAACAAGACACTGAAAACGAGCTGGTGAATCGTAGAGTGAATAACATCCAATAATGTGTGTTTTCGTTTTGCTTCCACAGTCAGTTTTGAGTAAAAACCTCGGTTCCAGGAAGATACCAAAGTATTGAAGCAAGAATTTGAACTAGTAATGACGTTTTTTTATATTTTGTTTATCTGATTCAGGAGCTGAGGAGTAACTGTTTACATTCGTGCAATAAATGTGCAAGAATTGTTATGCCCTCTGCTCGGCTTCTGAATCACGTAAACAAAATCCGCCAGACAGAACTTTAGATTCGTACAATTTCTCTTAAAAACCTCCATTCGCCCGCACCAAGTGAGAGTTTGCCGCACTGGCTTCGTGGCAACTTTGCGGCTATGTTTGTTTTGAATGTCTCGTTGAAGGAGTTGTTTTAATCTGCATTCGCTAGTCGCTTTAAATTGAGGTGTGAACCAAAGCAACTGATGCCATTGTGTTACATTATCTGCCCTTGTTAGATTCTCTTAGAATGCTAAAAGAATCTGTGACTGCGTGTACACGATGCCGGCACATTTTGAAAACGGTGAAAAATGTGACGGAAACGGCACATTTTTTGACGGCCGATTTGTGAAAACGGTAGATTTTGAAAAAATGGATTTGTGAAAATGGCATCATGTGAACACTAGCTCAAATTTTGCTAACGTCACATTTTTCACCGTCTTCAAAATGTGCCGGCATCGTGTGAACATAGTCCGAGAGTGCTTTCAGAGCCCTTTAGTGCGCGTCTAGGGTCCTTTTAGTAGAGTGCTTTTAGTGATTTTAGAGTCCTAAAATTGATAAAAGATTCTTTTTGTGTCTTTTTCTACAGGGCGACCCTTGGCTGCTCTGTAGGGGGGCAGGAATAGTTAGGGTATGTATTGAATCTTGGATGAATAGTAATGTCATGATAGCCTGGTAATTTTTCTCATTTTCTTTTCAGGACGAAGATGTAGACGACGATAACGAGAAATCAGACGACGACGACGATGATGATGATGAATCGGAGGACGAAGAAGTCACCGAACATGTTCCTCGTTCACCGACGAAAAAGAGGCGACGAACAGCGAGAAATGTCGATTCAGACGATGACTGATCCATCCCTCATACAGTATCAGGTATACTTTTTGTTATGATAAGTGTGTAGATAAGATTTTAAAACGAAAATGAAAATATCGTATGAAGTCACTGAATGCTTTTCTCGGTCACCGACGAAGAAAGAGGCGACGAACAACGAGAAACGTTTATTCTGACGATGACTGATCCGGCTTTCCCGCTCATTGCTCTTGGATGAGAGATATCGCCTTCACAGTCATTGCGAGTGGATTGAAAATCTTCAGTATTTGTTTGAAAATCTATATCTTACAACCCCCGAGAGAGGTAAAATGTCCTGGTGTATTGTTTTGTGTGAGGAGATTGCTCACGATTTGATTAAGTGTTTAGGCCCTTTTCAAGGCATTTCACATCCAAGAATTTTTCATCACGAAACTTTTGTTAATTTCAATTTATTAAGTATTCCTTGTACAACGAATTGCCAAACGTGTGAAATACTTCTTGGTGTACCTACTTTGTGGCTCTGGTAGACTAATTACATGAGTCTCAGTTCCTCGCATTGAATTGGATGATGTTTATGGCTTCAAACTGAGGCTCATGACAAGACAGCTTCAACATGGGGACTTATTTAGGCCAAGTCCACCGCCTTTACGGTGCGACCAATCAGATCGCTGCTTTCTTAATGTGGTCAACCCACGTGCCTATTCTTAGCATTTTGCTGATTAGTTCAAAGTTCGACTTTTCAAAGCAAAGCGATGTTCGAAGCGACATTCAGTTTCAGTTCAGTTCGGTTCCTTTCCTTCTTTACATTCTCATACAGACATACTAGTAATTGCGAGCAAATGGTTCTTTTCCCCTGTCATCAGCTTTTTGAAGCAAAGTTCCAGCGTTCTTCTCATCGGTCAGCGGCTGCAAGCTATCGATGTATGTTGTTCTTCGTAAGCACATAGCTACCCTTAAAAGCCACCTTTCGTTTGCACAAGGCAAGACTGTAATTGAAAGAATTTCCTTTTTGTTCAGTCACGGGTCGCTTTGAACTTAAAAAATCAGTCCTTGTTAACTTCAGGTACGTTGCTCTAATCCTGTTTGCGGTAGTTTTTGATATATTGATAATGCTTGGATTTCAGAATTACAAATACTTTCTTTCTATTGACGAAAAGTGTTGAAAATAGTGAAAATCATCCCAAATCCTATGTTGAAATGGGGAAAAGGGTGCGTTACTCAAGAAAACCATAGTTTTCGAAAGCCCATGATATGGCAGTGAGCAGAAACTGTCGCCTTTTTAGTTTACGATTTAGCAATTTGATGAGGTCAAGCATAGAGCCCAAATCTTTAAAAGGATGGAGGTAAAATTCTGTTATATTTTTCTTTGAATCTAAGTGCATTAAAGGAACTTTGGGTGTTTTGCTGTAAATCTGCGGTGGTTATTTTTTTGATATCTTGATTAATTTCAAAATGGCGATATTTATTGATTTTGAGGTTGTGACGTGATCAAATTTGTAAATCCTTAGCCACCAGAGCTACATATTTCTGCTTGCAACCATGTTGTAGTCATTCATAAACTATGGTTTTCTTGAAGATTATATCAATTTTCCATGAGTAATTTCAGATTTGCGTAGCCTGTGTTCCAGACCACTTCACAGGCTAAGATTTGCGATGATTTTGATTTTTCAAACTTTTTGATGAATTTTTACAGAAATGAACAAAATGCCGCCATTTTGCAAATAATCAAAACATCAAAAACATTGCCACGGCAGGTTTAGAACAAATTACGTAAAATTTCTTTGCAGTAATTCAATTTATGGAAAAACTGGAGACGATTTCCAACCTCAAATCTGGTTGAGAGACAGAAGATACTTTAATTCTTGAAAAAATCGAGATATTGAAACGACCGCAAGTAACAGAATTATGGCAAGGCCACTGTAACTTACTTTCAAGCCATTAATATCGAATGGAAACCGTAGACATACTACTATTCGTCCCAGTTTTCGCTCGCAATTGCGAAAACATTTTCCCCCACTTATCAATTGAACTGAATTGTTTGCCTACTCTATTGAATTGAATCGTTCGCTCGAACAGGTTGATTGAGCGATTGATTAGGCGAATAGGTTCAGATTAAATGTACGACAAACGAGCAAAATTTACGATGAATTGTAATCAGACTACGGAAGATGCACAAGCAATCCGTGCAATATTTGGTAAAGATACAACGCCTTTACTGTGACTGATTCCTTTTTTCACTCACTACCTTTCCTGAATACAGCTCGATATTTGTTTGAGGAGGTCATTGTGGGCAATGTTTATTGATTTGTGTTTCACAACGAGAGACTCATTTCTGGCTTTGAGTTTCGTAACATCCTGTGTCTTCATGAGAAGGAGGCGTAACTTTAAAGCAATTTTGAGCGTAGTTTTAAAACCATAGAGCACCGTAGTTCGATAAGATATGGTTATGTAGTGATGACCTGTGAAACAGTTAAGCTGTTCCAACGACATTTAGCAAAAGAACGTTTGTTTTGCGCATTATCCTTGTGTGATAGTTCTCAGAACAAAATCATCCAAAAGACCCGAACAAGTAGACTCAAGATATGTCGTAGCTTAAATTTGTGATTGCCTGATACCGCTATAGCTGCGGCTTATTTCCCTACATTTGCAGACACGAATTGGCCACCTAAATATGACCTAAACAGTTGGGCTAAATCTCGTGCTATTTTTTTCTCACAAGCACTGAGCATAAACACCACAAAAAGCAGTTTTCCAGAACTGCTATGCTATAAAACTAGCTGTCAACACTTAGATGAATGTTCCTCTAAGCCATGATTGCAAAAACTGCCTTCTCTTAGTCCTATACTGATCAGGACGCGATGGGGGTAACAAGGGCAGATTTTGTAATACAATAGCATCAGTCGCTTTGGTTCATACCTCAATACAAAGCGATAAGCGAATGCCGACAAAAGAATTTCTCTCAAGCAGAAATTGAAAACAAACGAAGCCGCAAAGTTGCCCTGAAACCAGTACGGCAACCTCTCGTTTGGTGCGGGCGAAGGGAGGTTTTTAAAAGAAGGTATGTGCTTATAACGAAAGAAGAAGGGTAAATCTAAAGTTCTGTCTCGCGGATTTTGTTTATTTGATTCAGAAACCAAGCAAAGGGCATTACAATTTTTGCATATTTGTTGCTCAGATGTACGCAGTCACTCCTCAGCTCCTGTATCAAATAAACAAAATCCGCGAGACAGAAGTTTAGATTTACCCTTCTTCTGTCGTTATAAGCACATACCTTCTCTTAAAAGCCTCCCTTCGCCCGCACCAAACGAGAGTTTGCCTTACTGGTTTCAGGGCAACTTTGCGGCTTCGTTTGTTTTGAAATTCTGCTTGAGAGAATTTCTTTTGTCTGCAGTCGCGAATCGCTTTGAATTGAGGTGTGAACCAAAGCGATTGATGGTATTGTATTACAAAATCTGCCCTTGTTGATGGGGGTGGGAAACTGCCACCGATTGACATTTTTACCGGTTTTACAGCTCCAGGGAAATAAGGCCCACAGTGGAGCGACAACAACAAAAGCAACAACAATGCAACTCAATGAGATGAACGTAACTTGAGTGTCCTTATGGAGTGAGGCAACCGAAGAAGCACCAGACATGTCAAAGAAGAGTATCCCTGTCTGACTTGGGAAAGGAACGAAACGATAAGATGTCAGGATTTTCCGCATTCACAGCTCTTTCCTTCTACTTTTAAATGACTTTCATTTAAAAATCGTCCACCAAATACCGGAGAGTTAATAAAGCCAAAATTTAGGATGCACCTGAAGCCGTAGTTTTCGAACTGGAATTATTATTATTATTATCTATTTAAAGTAAGCTAGGAAAACAGAATAGCTAAATTACAGCTAATTAAAGCCTACTAAAACCCCTTTGAATAAAGCTGTTGCACTGGTAGGGATAACTTCTTCGTTCTCCTAATTTTCAGTTTCAATGAACTTTATTAACTGTTCGATCTTCAACTCAAAATATTCATGACTTACCATATTGAAACGCTCTTTCTAAACCCGTTTTCTAGTGAATAAGGAAGAATATTGCGTTTCAAGGTTTTTGAACGGACCTTCTTAAGAAAATCCTTTATGATATATTCAAGAAAATATTAGCATATGTTATTACTACAGAAGTTCCCAAGAGATTGTACCCCGTTTGCGTGGTTGCTAATTTATGGCGGAGAAAAGGCAAAATAAGTGGTTGCTTCAAAAACAACACTTCTGTTGTTCTCCAGCCAGGTCAAGAAAGGTTTCTAGCGTCGTATTAAAATTTTTGCTAATTCTTTTAAAGGGTTAGTAGTGTTGTCCGAGGGGCAAATCACTTCTCAAAATAGCGTACGTGATTTTTGTGATTTTGAAATCACATGATTTTTTCTTTGTTATTTTTTGTGATTTTAGTGATTTCTAGTGATTTTTTCGTGTGATTTTTCAGTAATTTCTAAGTAATTTGTGATTTTTGTTGCTTTCTGTATGTGATTTTTCTTGTGATTTTGTGATTTCGTATGCGATTTGTGTGATTTTAAGGGAGGTGTACGAAAAAAAATCAGTGAATTGCCCCTCGGTGTTGTCTATTCAAAAGAGAGCGCTGTCTACCTTTTGAAAAATGTAAAATAAATTTACTATTGTTTTTGTAGGATTTTATTGTGTTGAAATGATATTTTGCTTTTCCTCCTTGTCCCTTGTGAGCTCAACGCACGAATGCTTGCAACACTCTCTCTTGCACGCACCGATATAAATGAGAGTGACCAGACAGTTCTCCATCTTGGCCTCAGCTCATACACAGCCAGGTTCATTTTCCCAGGACAGAATTTATGGCAGTTGTTTTCTGAAGGAATAGGTACATTGTAGAATTTTTTGGAGAGTATATCTGATCGCTCTTTGCAGTTGTGTTGATTAGTTAGTTAGTTTTGTTGGCTGTGTATGACGAGCTCGCCAATGCACCTAAATACGTCTCTTTTTTGTCTCAGTTCTCCGGAAAATTAAATGGTAAATAATTTATTTTCGTTTCCACCACGAAGTGATGGATTAGAAAATAAGAAGATTTTAATACGATGCCAGAACCCTTTCTTTTAAAACTTACTTTATTTTGAGGCTGTAGGAGAACAACAGAAGTGCTATTTTTTCAACGACCACTTATTTTACTTTTTCTCTGCCATAACTCAGCAACCACGCGTTAAATTGACTCAAAGAAGGTCTCAAACTCCAAGTTGAAGCTTGACCTATGCAACTATGTAAAAACAGAGATAATCTAATCTACAGCTCCTCCACAGCAGCCACATAAGCAGTGCAAAATTTTTTGGGACACCGTGCATAATACGTAAAATGCAGTATTTAAACGGCGTGCTTTTGTTGTTGTTTCTCTCACCCGGTACATGATTTGATTATATTTCCATAATTGCCAGTAATTTTTTGTCGCTGTTGCATCTTGTGCACGGCCATGTTGATTATCGATTTCATCGGTTTCCTGTTCGTAATTCAACTGAATTTCAACGCAATTTGTGCAGTGGGATTTTACATGTCACACATCCTTTTGAGTGATCGAGCAACCCGAGATAAGGAAGTGTTTTTGAAACGGTAAGTCAAGAGTTTAAGGCCCATGGAAGAGAATATCAAGTGTTGCAGAATTTCGGGATCTGTTGCAGGGAGCCAGCAGGGCTCAAGTTACGAGTTTCCGCGCATGCGTGCGCAGTTTCTGCTCTGGTTTCTAAATAGTATGAGCCCTCTGCATGATTCCCAGCATTTGTTTGTACGAGCGGAAGTTCCAATGGGAATAGAACAGGAGCAGTTTACGATGTGCAACCTCCTGAGAATGGCCTTCTGGTGTTCCGGCTCTTTTCCACCTTTGGTACTGAAGGCTTCTTGGGGTCTCAGATATCCTAGGGTCCTAAGGCCCGGTTTTTACAACATACCCTGTACCTTGTCATAGTGTATATAACTTGCGTGCAGACTCTTCAGTCAGTGCGGAGGAGCGAAAAGGAAAAGATAGCTCCCTGCAGAGTCTACGCAACGGCGACCAGTTCTGTGTTTTGAGTTCTTAGATTTTGTGGAACCGTCTGGGATTGGCTGTACGATTTAACTATTGTTCTTAATTGTTTTCAGCGTAATTTGCGTGCAACAAACATTACTCTAAAATTCTTTACAAGCAGAACACGCTGAACACAAGTAAGAACAAAAGTTAAATCGTGCAGCCAATCCAAGAAGGTTCTACAAAATCTGAGAACTCAAAACATAGAATTGGTCGCCGTCGCGCAGACTCTACAGGGAGCTTCCTTCTCCTTTTCACCCCTCCGCACTGACTGTAGAGTCTGCAAGCAGGCTATGTACATACATAGTCATGGTACATATGGCGCTATGACGTTGGATGATTTCCTTTCCTCGCGCTGGGTGTTTTTCTCGATGTTCTCAACAAACAGCGAATGTTAAGAGTTTGATTTATGATGTTTGTGCGCTGTTACAACTGTCAAATAATTCTCACCTGTTGGAAGCGGAAGGGAATCAGGCTGCGCAGTTACGGCATTAAATTCTGGTCTTTGCGCGTATTGTGATTGATCGAGGAAGGATCATTCCAAAATGGGGACTGACTTTAAATCCTTTATTTTTGACAAATCAACTGAGCATGATCACCTGCTCTGTTTCCAAATTGACATGCTGTAAAAACCGGACACTAGGACTGTTAGACCTTAGGATCCTTGATACTCCTAGGACTATTAGGTACTAAAGATCGGACAAACCAAACGATAGCAATAGGCCAATGTTATCAAGCTATCAAAGGCTACGTATTGTGAATTCTTTCTTTTACTCTAAAAACCGTAAATTTTACTCGTTCAAACCAATGCCAGAAATCATGCAGAGATCTCACCAAATAATATGACGGGGGACATTTTTTTTATAAGAAACTAAGAATTTGGGCAAGTACTGAAAGTTTTTTAAATTATCAGATTTTCAGTATTTAGAGTTTCTTACGAGTTTGTTAAAGGTTCCATAAAATTCTCGATGTTCACAACCTGTTCCCTCCTGAAAATTCAAAAACAAAGTTTTTTAAAGCCTTGCCAATGCTTCATTTCATTTCATTTTATAATATTTATACAGGGTAAGTATTCAATACAAAAAGTGAAGTTGATTTACAAACTGCACTGTTACAAAAGAAAATAAGCTATAAAAATTACAATTTCAAGATAAAAATTTGTATACAAAAGTAAAGTAAAAGGAGATGTGAGACAGTGCTCAGGATTTGTGCTTAGACATTATTCAAGTACCTTCCAACTAATATTATACGGGAAAGAAGTGAAAATTAAGTAAAATATGCTCGGGATTTCCTTTGTGAAATGAATAGTTTCTTAAGTTATTTTTCCCAGTGCTGGAGTTTCTTAATTTTTTGGCGATCTGAGGGTTGAGTTTCTCATAAGCAGTTTCTTATGAAAAAATACGTCTATCAAAGAAATACCTTAGTTTGGCGTTGTTCTGTCGGAGCAGATGTTCGTGGAATGGAAGAAGGAAATTTGGCGATACGCAACCTCTCTTTCTGACAGTTTGATTATCTTTGCCCATTGCTTTTCTTTGGTGATGACTTTCTCGTGTTAAGGGTCCTTTTCGTCTTCGGTACTTCATGGTCCTAGGGGTCTCAAGGGCCTTAGGGTCCTAGGGTCCGGTTTTTACATCACGCTCTCCAATGACCGAGTATGATTATCTCAACTAACTCCTCAGACTGCGTTCACACGATGCCGGCACATTTTGAAAACGGTGAAAAATGTGACGGCAGCAAAATTTGAGCTAGCGTTCACACGATGCCGGCACAATTTGAAAACGGTAGGAAAATTGACAGTAAAAACTCGTTCCTGGACTTTCATGCTAAAGAAAAGTTCCTACACCCTTACCCTGGGTACCAGACTCTCCCAAAAAAGAAATTTGGGAGAGTCTGGTACCCAGGGTACTACACCCTAAGAATCGACCAGTCTCGATCCAAAAGCGTTGAAAAATGATCTGTTTACAATGCTGTTTCAAATTTATACCAATTAGGGTTCCGTTTTCAAAATCTACCGTTTTCGAAATCTGCCGGCAAAAAATGTGCCGTTTTCATGTGAACAGGAGGCCTATCCGTCACATTTTTCACCGTTTTCAAAATTTGCCGGCATCGTGTGAACGCAGTCTCAGGCTGCGTTCACATTGCACAAAATCCCTTAAGACTGATTTCCACTCAGTAGAATTTTCCGAACGGACGGAATTTTACACATTAAGCCCAATTTCCAGTCAGCGGAATTTTCAGAGCGGGCGGAATTGTAGACAATAAAAAGTTGCTCAGCCGTAACTATCTATTCAATTTCAGAGCGACATTTTCTCCTGCGAACAATAGAATTTCCGCCCGCTCGGAAAATTTCACTGACTGGAAATCAGCCTTTACAATGTTAGTCACTCGTAACATTTTAATCTGATTCAAAGCGACATTTTCTTTCGTAAGTAAAAGATTCCCAGTCCGCTCGGAAGATTCTACTGAGTGGAAATCAGAATGCAACATATTTACATGCGGAAAGAAGCTTGCTCATGCGAAAAAGCTTGTTGGATAGCAAGCAGACACGCGCGTGCAAGCGACGTGGATAAAAAGCTTTTCATTTCAGAAGTAGAAAGCATATCAATCCGAATGGGAAAACGCAAAAAAGCGCGTTGATGCAAGCAAAAGCATGCAAACACAAGCTTTTAACGTGAAGGTACTCTCTTCTAATTACCGAAACTTGCTGTCATACGTCATACCCGCTTTTATGATGAATTTATTTTGGCGGAAAATGACCCCTTTTTGGCTTTTTTTTCGCCAATTTCTGGATGATCCACCCATGTTTATGGAAAATCTGCCGAAACAGGGACCCTTGTTTAGAGAATTTTGGCCCGAAAACCCACCGATATGGGCGGAACATACCCGTACCCTCAACATGTTGTGTACCCCTCCCGGGTTAGTCTCAAAGAGTTCTCAAGTTACGTTCATATCGTTGAGTTGAGCTGTTGTTGTTGTTGTCTCTCCACAACCTCGTCCCCAAGGCCTTTTGTCTTATCAGGCTCTTTTAGCAGCAAGACGCGGACGTCCTTGAAAACATAGGTACGAGGGGCAAATCACTGATTTTTTTTTCGTACACCCTCTTTGAAATCACAAAAAAATCACATACAAAAATCACAAAATCACAAACAAATCACATGCAAAAAGCACAAAAAATCACAAATCACTGAGAAATTACAGAAAAATCACACAAAAAATCACTAAAAAATCACTAAAATCACAAAAAAATCACAGACAAAAATCATATGATTTCAAAATCACAAAAGTCACGTACGCTAATTTGAGCGCGAATTTGAGAAGTGATTTGCCCCTGGCGTAGGTACTTTTTTATGTTTTTAGAGTATGCTAATTTTCCAGCCTTTCCCTCCCAGAAAGCTGCTCACAGAGAGGCAAGTTCCCTAGGAACAGTTTGCATTCTCGCATTGCCATCATTTGTGAATATGCTCTCATTGCATTTTGCTTCCCTTTTCGACGTCCTATTTTTGCAGTGCGGCCTTCAAAAGTGTACTGTTCAGGTTGTCATTTTCAGAGGAGAACGTACAATAAGTCTCTCGAGACTCACAAAAGTTTTGAAGTTGATTTCGCTTTGTAATTTACATCCTCGAACAAAGGAATTATGCTGGCTTCTTCGTGACTCGCGCCTTCTTGCTAAAACAGCCTATTGGGACAGAGACGGAGTGACATTCGATAAAGTTCATACACTCACTCGTGAATAGACCTAATCGGCTAAGGTTTGTTTTACCCATTTCAAGTCATGTGACCATACTCTTGGGAAGTTTTAGTATTATTGTACTTTTTGCATTCATGGCACAACTTTGCATATTATGAAATATGTCAGAGAAATCAAAAGAAGTTTTATCAAGAGATTCATCACATGACTTGAAATGGGTGTAAACAATTCTTAGCCGATTCGGTCTATAGATGTAGCATATGCCTGATTTTGCTCAGTTCATTCAAATGGAAACAAAACGGATAAAACATTTTTTTTTGTTTTGTTCACCAATGAATAGATCTTACAGAAAGCAACAAACTAGAATTTTTGCTGTGCTGAAAGTTTACCGCTTTTATCCTTGGTTTGATTGTATTGACTCATGAATAGATTTGACACATTGCTTGCGCAAATTTTTTGTTGCTTTGTTGTTTTGTGTAAGATCTATTCATTGGTTTATCCGTTTTGTTTACATTTGAATTATTTGAGCACAACCAGGCATGCCATATCTATTCAAGAGTGTATGAACTGTATCGAATCGCTTTGTGTAGCACAAAGCCTATCGATGCGACTTTTTTGAGAGGTTGACTGGTGCTTGGAGAGAAAATATGGAACGAGACAAACATGCAGGAAGTTGCTCAAGACTGGATGTTTTAAACGAAATTTGGAGACGAAATGAAGATATGGAAATGGAAGTGAAGATATGGAAATGAGGTCAAATTGATCCTTGAGTCGTTGGTAAGCGAATCTTTTAGCTCAAGAATACAAACTAAGCCCTTTTTGCGGCAGCGAATGAGTTTCAATCGGTAAGAAGTTAGTCCCAGATCACATTTCTGGCAGAAATCGCTGAAAATCACCTGCGATTTTGAGATGAAATTGAAGGGACAGTGCTTGGGTCATTGGTTAGGGCGATATCCATAATGGCTGAGATTTTTGTCCTCATATTTGAACGAATGTCAATATTCTTCGACCCAGAAAATGAATATAATTTCGGCTCTAAATGAGATATTTTTCCAAGCACGCTACAAAGTGTAGAGGGCCATCCCTTCTACTGATTTGTCAAAGAAAGTTTTTATGTAATCATTTTAACTTAGTAGCCATTTCAATGTTCGTGACGGTATACAAGAATTCATTTCATACGGCCAATTTTGTATCGTGGTCGCAAAGGGGCAGCATGGGTTCCAAATCTTTAAATCTACGAAAAAAGGCGGATGTAAAATTCAATGACCTATTTCTTTAAACTGAATAACTTGAAAGAAACTTTAGCCACTTTTCTATGATTCTACCCGTCGGAATCTTCAGAAATCTTGATTATTTGTCGAAATTACAGGCTATTTCAGTTTTCAACTCATTTTCTGATGTGACGTCACCAAATTTCTAAATCACAAACCAGAAGAGTGAAATAATTTTGCTTGATACCACTTTGTAGGCATTTTTGGAGCATCACAAAGATAAGCAATCAACCATTCAATGGTATGAATTTCAATTTTCTTCAGTTCAAAGAAAAGGTACTGCTGTCTTTATGTTGCCTTAGGAAACAGCAGCACCATAAATTGCTACCCAGGCCCCAAAATACGCGATTTGGCCTCCTGTGGATATGCCAGCCAATTTCTTCCTCCTAAGCGAATAACACATGATAAAACGTGCTTAAGTCATTACTCTGAGGTGGAAATGTTAGATAAATTTGATCGAGATTGCAAACGGTGACGCAATTTTTTCTTTTACTCACTCACTGAATGTGCTCGCAGAAATTTTCGCACAAGAATATAATAAAGTATCTTCCATATTTTATATGACAATCCAATATACAATTCAACAGTTTCCAGTTTTTCCCAAACCGCTAAAACTTTTAATAAATACACCCAGTCTCCACATGCTTCTACGATATCTCTACACTATACCTCTATTAGATTTCTAAAGATTGTATTCACATTGGTACTAAAGAATGCTCGTCTTTTTTACATCAAAAGAAAGCATTTACTTGAGTGACTACCACCACCCATTTTTTGGATTTCTAGAAGTTTTAATAGGCCATAATAACTAAAACTATACGTACACTAATTTCGTAAAAGGTCTATTAAACGCCTGGGGAGCTTATTTAATTTTGGACACTCCAGAGGGGGGCTTAAGGTGGTCGTAGGGGAAAACTTTTCGACTTTTTTCAAAATTATCAAATTTTTTTTTATCATCGATTCAGGTGCTGAAATTATCGAGGAATTCGATGCTGCAGTCCTTTTTATCGTGAACAATCGTTTTTTGACATATTTCAAAGTAAATCTACCTTAGTCAGACTAAAATTCCCTAGCAACGTCCATAGCAACCCATTCTTGCCCCCCTTTCTTCACTCAACGAGCTGATTTTGTCAATTTTGGGGGTCCACTTTTGATAACAAGGCTTTTCCTGTTGAATTGAATTGCTATATCCTTACATGAAGTACTTCAAAGGTATCTGCTCAAGACAAGAAGACTTTGTTTGTTGGTTCACTGCACCATCTGTTCGTTCCAACCGCCGTGGTGCAGAGGGCCGTCAAATAGAATAGTTGGTCAAATAGCGAAATCGTATTAGCCGTCAAATAGAGAAATCCTATAAATGGTAATAAAATACTAAATCCTGGCATTAAGTAGCTGAATACATACGCTGTACATTTCTACATCAATTCCAAGCCAATTCGTACAATTTTGCCCATGTTTTGAAGCAAAATCAACGCTTTTATCACTGCCGCTCGTGAAACTGCTTAGGCCCATATAATTCCCTTACTTTATGAATGAAAATGAGGCCTCACCGCGCGGAATATATTCTCAAGTGGAGAAGAAACAGATGAGGATCACGCGCGGTTAAAATGACTCTTCCCGTCAAATGGCAAAACAAATAAATCATTGATGATCCTCCATGCAGACGAAATATAATTGCATAATGAGCCACAAAGCATCAACAAAACGATGTAAAACAGTGGAACGACTAGTTGTTTTTGATACATTCGCTGATTTGATATCCCTTTATCATTCAGAAATTGGGGTTTTCTGCCCGCCGTAAAATGGCAAAATTCTATAGTACGTGTAACTTGAAGGCATCAACATGAAAAAAGTGATGCAAAACCTCGTTATTTCCATTGATTGCTCGATTTCATATCCCAATATGACAGGAAATTCAAGTTTTCTCCCCGCCGTAAAATAGCGAAATAAAGCATAAATGAACACAAGACGTCAAAGAAGGGATATAAGAAGGCTCAAAACCTAGTTATTTCCGTTAATTGTTCGATTTTATGTCCCTGCCCTAAATGATAGAAAATTCAAGCTTTCTCCCCGCCGTAAAATAGCGAAATAAAGCATAAATGGACACAAGACATCAAAGAAGGGATGTAAGACGGTTCAAAACCTAGTTATTTCCGTTAATTGTTCGATTTTCTGTCCCTAAATGATAGAAAATTCAAGTTTTCTCCCCGCCGTAAAATAGCGAAATAAAGCATAAATTGGCAAAAGACATCAAAGGAGGGATATAAGACGGTTCAGATCTTAGTCATTTCCGTTAATTGTTCGATTTTCTGCCCCTAAATGATGGAAAATTCAAGTTTTCTCCCCGCCGTAAAATAGCGAAATAAAGCATAAATGGACACAAGACATCAAAGAAGGGATGTAAGACGGTTCAAAACCTAGTTATTTCCGTTAATTGTTCGATTTTCTGTCCCTAAATGATAGAAAATTCAAGTTTTCTCCCCGCCGTAAAATAGCGAAATAAAGCATAAATTGGCAAAAGACATCAAAGGAGGGATATAAGACGGTTCAGATCTTAGTCATTTCCGTTAATTGTTCGATTTTCTGCCCCTAAATGATGGAAAATTCAAGTTTTCTCCCCGCCGTAAAATAGCGAAATGAAGCATAAATGGACACAAGACATCAAAGAAGGGATGTAAGACGGTTCAAAACCTAGTTATTTCCGTTAATTGTTCGATTTTCTGTCCCTAAATGATAGAAAATTCAAGTTTTCTCCCCGCCGTAAAATAGCGAAATAAAGCATAAATTGGCAAAAGACATCAAAGGAGGGATATAAGACGGTTCAGATCTTAGTCATTTCCGTTAATTGTTCGATTTTCTGCCCCTAAATGATGGAAAATTCAAGTTTTCTCCCCGCCGTAAAATAGCGAAATAAAGCATAAATGGACACAAGACATCAAAGAAGGGATGTAAGACGGTTCAAAACCTAGTTATTTCCGTTAATTGTTCGATTTTCTGTCCCTAAATGATAGAAAATTCAAGTTTTCTCCCCGCCGTAAAATAGCGAAATAAAGCATAAATTGGCAAAAGACATCAAAGGAGGGATATAAGACGGTTCAGATCTTAGTCATTTCCGTTAATTCTTCGATTTTATGTTCCTAAATGATAGAAAATTCAAGTTTTCTCCCCGCCGTAAAATAGCGAAATTCTATAGTGCGGCTATCTTTAGTCAAAGATCACTTCAAATGCAATTCTGAAATAAACTGGAATTAAGGAATTTCGACATTACTCAATTGCACTGAAATGAAAATTGCTTTTTCAAAATGTTTTACAACGTTGGATGCAATGTAACAGAATAAGTTGAATGACTAACTTGACAGCACTCTGCTTTATTTTCAGACATCCTTCGTGGAGTTAATGAACTAACAATACCAATTTGTAACAGTCGATATCCCCTCGTTACGTATTACATCATACTTTGCTTCCCAAAACATTGTCAAAACCCTGTCGGAAAAGAATTCATTGGGTATCCCCAAATTCAATATTTATGGCGGATAGAAATAGATTTTTCGTTGATCCAGAAAAATCATGAAATAACTTCCAGGATAGGATAAGCTGTCAGTAGCAACACTAGACAGGAGGGTGCATGGGGTACAACTCCTCTTGCTCTATCGAAAAATCGACTACATCCACTCCTTTCTTCTTATGTTGCCCTAAAATACCTAGTTTTGCCCCCTTTGGAATGCTTCCCTGGAGGTGAGACAGTTTTAGAGTATTTTCTATCTTGTTTTTCGTCTGTTCTTTCTTACAGCTTTCAAAGACTGTGCCATCATACAGAATTTCGTTAGAAATTGAGCTTTGAACAGTGAATGCAGTAATTTCAAATGGTAATAAAATAGAACGACCTTTTTCAACTATTTTTATCACATTTAAACTCATCTCCAATTCAAAATTTCATGACGTTTTCTCTAATTGAATATTCAACTGTAACAGAGAATTTAGCTATTTGACGGGAGAAGGAGAAATCCAGTTTTCAGAGTTCAAAACAGTAATTTCAATTTATATGAAGATAGAATGCCCTCTCCAACTATCTTTTATCACATATGAACTCCCTTGAGATTTAAAATTTCATGAAATCCTATGCAATCTAACTGTAACAGAGAATTTCGCTATGTAACGGGAAAAAAGAGAATTCACTTTTTAACGCTCGAAGCAGTAATTTCAATCGATATGAATAATGATAATAATATAATATAATATATAATAATAAATGATTTATTTAAAGTTGGCAAGTGACAGAAAAAATAGCTAACTACAGCTAATTAAAGCCAAGTATTTACCTATTTACATGATAAGTTCTACAAAATACAAAATCGTTAAAATCAACTATAAATACCCCAAATCTGCGATGTAAATTTTACAAAGTCGACATTTGCAGTCCAGTCCATTCCAGCTCCTTAATTTGCTTTTAAATACTGCAAGATTTTCTAATTTTTTCAAACTTTCTGGCAATGCATGCCAAAGCAGTGAGCCTAGAAATGATACCGATTCGATTCCGTATGTTGTTGTTCTGGCTTTTGGCAACTGCAGAGTATTCCCACTTCTTAGATTAGTTTTCCATTCTTTCAACAAAGATATCTTTCATGAAGCTTGGATTCAGATTTTCCTTAGTTTTAAAAATTTCGACCAACAACAACTGCAGATTTCTCTGATGAAGAGACACAGAATTATTCCTTGCTAAAAGGGATTCAAAACAAGAGCGAGAACGAACTGTCCAACTAATTTGCTAACATTCCAACTAATTTGAGATTTTAATTTCATGAATTTTTCATCCAAAAGAGAATTTCTAATGGAGAATATTTGACGAGAGAACACGGGGGGGGGGGGGGGCTCTTCCATAGTAAAGGTACCTGGGGATCATTATTATTATTTTTATTATTAACTATTTATTTAAAGTAGGCATATAATAAGTAGCAATAGAAAAGCCAATTCAAGCCTACTACAAACTAAAATTTTTTTAAAAAAGCAAAGAAAAAAATATCTATAATTCAGAATAAATAACTATGCGAGGGTATCTGATTGTTTCATGTCATTGGGAAGTGCCTGCCGTAATCTACTCCCTAGAAACGAGATCGTCTCTAAGCCATAGCACGTAGTGCGCGCTTGTGGTCGCAGTAGATTATGGCAGCTTCTTAATCCGTAGGCCCTGTGTTTTTCGACAAAGATCTCCTTCATGAAACTAGGATTAAGCTCCCATTTTGTTTTATAGATTTCAGTCATTAACAACTGTAAATTCCTAATGTGGATTGGGACAGCATTGTCTCTGAGTAACATTGTATCAAAATCTGATCTCATATCTTTGTAAGTTATCCGCAATGCCCGTTCGTGAATACGATTAACTTTATTGTTCAGTGTTCTATCGCAGAACATCCAAACAAGAGGACAGTAGTTGAACTGGGACAAGATAAATGCTTTCATTACTCGCTTTGGTTGTTCAGTGTCAAGAAAGTGAGAAATTCTTGAGAGAGCATGTAGCTTTTGACCAGCTTGTTTGCAAATAGATCTTACTTGCTGTTTAAAGGATAATTTCTTGTCAAAAATCACTCCAAGCAACTTTTCTTCCGTGCTCTCTTTTATGGTTACCCTTCCGATATTTAAACAGATTTCATTACGTTTATCCCCAAATACCATTAGGTGGCATTTGTCCTCATACAACTGCATGCAGTTGTTTGGAAACCAGCTTGCAATTTTAAGGGCATCACTGCCGCCCACAAGCCCACAAGGGATGTGCCGCCCACAAGGGTATACTTTTTTGGACCTTTAGTCTACCCAAGGGTATGCTTTTTGGCAATTTTAGTCGAGTTTAGTCTAGGCAAGGGTTTAGTCTGAGAAACCCCCCCCCCCTACCCCCTGACAAAATTTTCGCATTCTGTCCTGAGAATGCGAAAAATTAGAAATTTAGCTGAGAAACCCCCCACCACCCCCCACGTGCGAGAGCAAGAGACCTCACGCTCTCCATAACCATCGAAGATTAATTTGGAACACGTCTTATTTGATGTCTTGTGTCCATTTATGCCTTATTTCGCTATTTTACGGCGGGGGGAAACTCGAATTTCCTATCATGTAGGAACATAAAATCGAACAATGAACGGAAATAAGGAGGTTTTGAACCGTCTTATATCCACTCTTTGATGTCTTGTGTCCATTTATGCTTTATTTCGCTATTTTACGGCGGGGAGAAAACTTGAATTTTCCATCATTTAGGGGCAGAAAATCGAACAATTAACGGAAATGACTAAGATCTGAACCGTCTTATATCCCTCCTTTGATGTCTTTTGCCAATTTATGCTTTATTTCGCTATTTTACGGCGGCGGGGAGAAAACTTGAATTTTCTATCATGTAGGAACATAAAATCGAACAATGAACGGAAATAAGGAGGTTTTGAACCGTCTTATATCCATTCTTTGATGTCTTGTGTCCATTTATGCTTTATTTCGCTATTTTACGGCGGGGAGAAAACTTGAATTTTCCATCATTTAGGGGCAGAAAATCGAACAATTAACGGAAATGACTAAGATCTGAACCGTCTTATATCCCTCCTTTGATGTCTTTTGCCAATTTATGCTTTATTTCGCTATTTTACGGCGGGGAGAAAACTTGAATTTTCTATCATTTAGGGACAGAAAATCGAACAATTAACGGAAATAACTAGGTTTTGAACCGTCTTACATCCCTTCTTTGATGTCTTGTGTCCATTTATGCTTTATTTCGCTATTTTACGGCGGGGAGAAAACTTGAATTTTCCATCATTTAGGGGCAGAAAATCGAACAATTAACGGAAATGACTAAGATCTGAACCGTCTTATATCCCTCCTTTGATGTCTTTTGCCAATTTATGCTTTATTTCGCTATTTTACGGCGGGGAGAAAACTTGAATTTTCTATCATTTAGGGACAGAAAATCGAACAATTAACGGAAATAACTAGGTTTTGAACCGTCTTACATCCCTTCTTTGATGTCTTGTGTCCATTTATGCTTCATTTCGCTATTTTACGGCGGGGAGAAAACTTGAATTTTCCATCATTTAGGGGCAGAAAATCGAACAATTAACGGAAATGACTAAGATCTGAACCGTCTTATATCCCTCCTTTGATGTCTTTTGCCAATTTATGCTTTATTTCGCTATTTTACGGCGGGGAGAAAACTTGAATTTTCTATCATTTAGGGACAGAAAATCGAACAATTAACGGAAATAACTAGGTTTTGAACCGTCTTACATCCCTTCTTTGATGTCTTGTGTCCATTTATGCTTTATTTCGCTATTTTACGGCGGGGAGAAAACTTGAATTTTCCATCATTTAGGGGCAGAAAATCGAACAATTAACGGAAATGACTAAGATCTGAACCGTCTTATATCCCTCCTTTGATGTCTTTTGCCAATTTATGCTTTATTTCGCTATTTTACGGCGGGGAGAAAACTTGAATTTTCTATCATTTAGGGACAGAAAATCGAACAATTAACGGAAATAACTAGGTTTTGAACCGTCTTACATCCCTTCTTTGATGTCTTGTGTCCATTTATGCTTTATTTCGCTATTTTACGGCGGGGAGAAAGCTTGAATTTTCTATCATTTAGGGCAGGGACATAAAATCGAACAATTAACGGAAATAACTAGGTTTTGAGCCTTCTTATATCCCTTCTTTGACGTCTTGTGTTCATTTATGCTTTATTTCGCTATTTTACGGCGGGGAGAAAACTTGAATTTCCTGTCATATTGGGATATGAAATCGAGCAATCAATGGAAATAACGAGGTTTTGCATCACTTTTTTCATGTTGATGCCTTCAAGTTACACGTACTATAGAATTTTGCCATTTTACGGCGGGCAGAAAACCCCAATTTCTGAATGATAAAGGGATATCAAATCAGCGAATGTATCAAAAACAACTAGTCGTTCCACTGTTTTACATCGTTTTGTTGATGCTTTGTGGCTCATTATGCAATTATATTTCGTCTGCATGGAGGATCATCAATGATTTATTTGTTTTGCCATTTGACGGGAAGAGTCATTTTAACCGCGCGTGATCCTCATCTGTTTCTTCTCCACTTGAGAATATATTCCGCGCGGTGAGGCCTCATTTTCATTCATAAAGTAAGGGAATTATATGGGCCTAAGCAGTTTCACGAGCGGCAGTGATAAAAGCGTTGATTTTGCTTCAAAACATGGGCAAAATTGTACGAATTGGCTTGGAATTGATGTAGAAATGTACAGCGTATGTATTCAGCTACTTAATGCCAGGATTTAGTATTTTATTACCATTTATAGGATTTCTCTATTTGACGGCTAATACGATTTCGCTATTTGACCGACTATTCTATTTGACGGCTCTCTGCACCACGGCCGCTCGTTCGTTCTGTGTTGTTTACCTTTGAAGTGGCAAGAAATTCATGATATAGAAAGAAAACCACGAGAAAGCTGGAGTTAAAGGGGAAGACCTTATGGTAAGGAGGCCAAAAGAGGTGAAGATAAGTCTATTTTGAGTCATAGTAAACCATACCATTCATATCCTTAAATCAAGACAGAACCAGAAATGGATGGCCCAAGGCCTATTTCGGGCCCATTCGATAATGTGGCTGTTATTAGGAAGCAAAAGCAAACTTCAGCAGTGACTGGTAAATATATAGATTCAAGTCACATTGCCATTTAAAGATGAAGCGAGAGAGTCATCACTACTGACAGAATGAAACAGTAGTACTGTATGTATCCCAGAGAAAAAAGGAACATCATCACCACCCAAGAAAAGCTCAAAGGAGTGCATCGAGAATGTAGCAGAGGGCACCATCCAATGCATTTTCATGTTGTTGCAGTCATGTTGTAGGTTCGAATCAAACACAGCTACTGAAAGAAGATATTTAATGAAATAAACAAAAGCATTCCATGTCCTTTTGATGAAAAGATAAGCTAATGTTTGTTACGTTTGTTGAGTTGAGATAGGATCTTGAGAGACGCAGTTTCATGGCAGTATTGGTAGCAGGAATAAAATTTCTGTTAAGCATTCATCACATCTAGAAGAGATGTATTCGATTAAGACATATCTATATGTGTGTAGACAGATTCACCCAGGAAATTGTTTTCGCATTAGCCAACTGCGAGATAATCAGGATCAAAATTTTGTGAAATGCTTGATATTGAGCCAGGTACATGATTTGCCAAATTTTGCATTGAAAATGACAAGATCTATCTGCTGCTGAGAGAAAATGAACCCCAAAGGTGAACCATAGGACAAAGCAGCCAAGGGTAATTGAAAAAGGATACAACATAGAGAAAGAAACAGACACTGATGATGACCAAATATTGAAGTAACATTGTTTCACGGAGAGTGGATCAAATTATTGTATGACAAAATGTCAAAAAGAATAAACAGAACAGTGAAAAAATACTGTGAGGATCTTGTCCTAATGTAGTTGAAACCCACTAGCTTCCACAGTAACAAGTAAGCATCATTCCTTTGTGGAGAATTCTGTTCAAGTATTCATGTTCTCTATTTTTGCCATTTCCCGGAGTTTGCAATTTTGATCAATTCCGAAACTTTCAAGGAAAATCTAAGAAAATTGGTAAGAGATATTGCCTTCAAATTTTCACAACTTGTCATGCACATGATAAGGCATGTTCTGAACCTAAGAAGATCCCTCTACCTCATAGTTAGACCTCAAAAGGTAGTTTGATTATAATAGCAATTATCGGAATTTCCTTGGATCCAAATGTTTTCAGAAATTTATTAATGTTATTTACCCACCTGCATTCAACTCAAAGGTTCAGCACATGTAAACATGTCTAAACAGTAAACCCTGAAAGTTTGATTGCATTCCTTTTTGATTTGACATAGATATTTACCTTGAAAGACATATCATTCCGCGACACTTTGATCTCATTAATTATGCGCATAAATTAATTTTTTTCAAAATTTCCGTCAAATTCCTTCTTTTGGTTGCTAACTGATTCTTTCTATCCCTTGGATAGGCTCTTAACTCATAAAACAAAAAAGTTTTAGTTTTTCCCCTGCAACCACCTTAAAAGAGAGGGGGCTTATAAGACTACAGGGTGAGTGGCCGAGCTCAGGGTGAGTGGTTGAGCTGCTTATACAGTCTTCGTCAGGTGACTGAAGTTAAGCTTGGTCGAGTGATGTCAAACTTCGGATGGGTGACCTCGGAGGCCTAACCTCATAACTCATCTCGTCGTCCTTCGGAAGGGACGTTAAACTAGGGGTTCCATGCCTTGATGCAGCATGCACAGTGGGCAAATTAGCTTTCAGTAGCTAGAAATCCCGATGAGCCCACTCAAAACAAATTGAAAACATTTGGGGGGCTCATTCACGAAATCAAATAATTCTTTTACATCATATTTTTGTGGATTCAACATACACTTTTGCGAGTCAAGTACATATATTCGACACAGTTTTATCCCAAACCATATAAAAATCAACATGTATGCTTGTTTAGCTAAATGAATCGAAAATCTTTGGTAATTTCTGGGATTTGATGCAAGTACAATACCTGCCAAAAGTCCTTGGAACTCTTAGGCCATTTCTTCATAGTCCACATTTCTAACCATAGCGATTGGGTTTAAATACCCCCTCAATCCCGAAACAATGTTGATTTGGAAGGTTATTGTCCTATTTTCCAGCAGAGTCGCGGATCATCCTGTCATCCCTATTTCATTGCCACAAAACAACATTGTTCTGAGGAGGAGAGGAGGAAATCGCAAAACAAGACAAATTTGCAGAGGTGTTCCAAGACTTATGGCAGACATTGTAGGTGGCTTATTTCAAATTTTGACTCAGAGAGGAGGGGTAGAGAGAGGGGGCTTAATAGAAAGGGGGTTAAATAGAGCTTCTACGGTAAACCAACCTCTCCACTATTCGAATAAGTAAGCTAATTGTAGTATGATTTATGCGATTTGGTTTATTTACAATTGCGCGAAAACAAAAATTTAATTGTCTCAGAGACAGAACTTAAACAAAACCTATCCGATTTTTACAAAGATGTTCTTTCCTAAAAAGGCTAGATTCCAGTCAGTGGAATTTGCCGAGCCGATGCAATTTTGAGGCTGATTCAATTCAGTAGAATTTTCCGAGCTGACTGAAAATCTTTTGTTTATATGAGAAGGTGTCGCTTTGAATTTAAAAAGAATTTCACGCGTGATAAAATTTTAATTGTGTAAAATCCCGTTCGAAAAATGGTCCTGAGTCACTGACTAGAAACTGGCGTTTTTTCTCCGCAGCACAGGTTTCCTATGACCTATTTCTTTGCGAGGGGCAAATCACTTCTCAAATTAGCGTACGTGACTTTTGTGATTTTGAAATCATATGATTTTTGTCTGTGATTTTTTAGTGATTTTAGTGATTTTTTAGTGATTTTTTGTGTGATTTTTCTGTAACTTCTCAGTGATTTGTGATTTTTTGTGCTTTTTGCATGTGATTTGTTTGTGATTTTGTGATTTTTGTATGTGATTTTTTTGTGATTTCAAAGAAGGTGTACGAAGAAAAAATCAGTGATTTGCCCCTCGTTTCTTTGAACTGAACGGCCTCAAAGAAACTTGAACTATTTTACAGTAAACTTGCCGTTGGACTTTTCTGAAATTTTTAAGTATTTTCAGAATTACAGTGTTTTCCTTCTTTTTTAAGAATTCAAGAATATTTCCAAAAAAATTTAATGCTATCGTAATCTCTAAACCTGTTTACGAAAGATCAAATAATTTTCAGAAAAACCATAATTTATGGATGCCTACAATATGGTATCACGCAAAACTCCTTCACTTTTCTGGTTTGTGATTCAGAAATTTGATGATGTCACATCTTAAAATGAGCAGAAATATGAAATAGGCTATAATTTCGACAAATATTCAAGATTTCTGAAAAGTCCAACGGTAGAATCATAGAAAAATGGCTAAAGTTTCTTTCAAGTCATTCACTTTAAAGAAATAGGTCATTGAATTTTGCACCCCCCTTTTTACATCGATTCAAAGATTTGGAACCTTTGCTTTTCTACGAGGCAGAAAATTTTGCTTGCCAAAACCATATGACATCTACACGTTTTTTTTATAAGAAACTGGTTTATAAGAAACTAGTACTTAGATGGCCAAAATTTTAAGAAACTCTAGTACTATGTCTGAGAAGTACTAAGAAACTTTTCAAAGTTAAAAGCATGAATTTTATAGCAAATAGATCGTTGAACCTTTATTATTGGGAAATATTATCTAACCATAGCCTTTCAACATAACAGAACACTGTTTATTCCTATATGATGTTTTAAATATCAAGAAACATATCTGCAGCAGTGTTAGCGACCACATTGACAATTCATCATTCAAAAAATAAGAAACAAATTAAGAAACTTTTAGTACTAAGAGGGACAAAATTTCTTGTTAAATTAAGAAACTTTTAGTACTAAAAGGGACAAAATTTCTTGTTAAATTAAGAAACTTTTAGTACTATGGCCTGATCCTAGTTTCTTATAAAAAAAACGTGTACGCAGCTACCACCGAGGCTACCACAACTAACTAATCACGTGTAGCCTTTCTTTTTCAAGTCATTGTACGTACAGATTCGATACTTGGCGTCTCTGTTTTACAACAGCCCTGAAAAAGTCTTGCATTGTAGGACGAAATATTTGCAAATATGTTTTATCAGTAATTCTATCCACATTTGCTGTTGTTTGAACTGCGTTGCGGAGTTTTTGCTTACAGATTAGAAAATTTTGAAACTTACAGGTTCTTCTCTTCAAAAATGTGCTTAAAAATTGCCTAGTCGCTTCCATTCACATAAATCCTGAATGGAAATGGCTGAAAACGATCTTTGAAGAACCATCGTCACCCAGGGTTCTCTGCAGCATGGTGAAATTTTGTATTCATGTCACAAGTTTTCATGATGTCAAATAAGTTGTAAAATTTAAAGAGATTTGATCACCAGACTTGGAATGGAACAGTGAAAAAGCAGGCGCTAGTTTCTGCAATCACCAAATGGAATTATAATGGAATCACGGGCTCAAATCTCTCAATCCCGTGGGAGTGTTTTCAATTCTTCAATCGAATCGAAGATTCTATCACATTTACACCGTAACAACAGTAATTCACAAACAAATCTTGCAATCTGATTTGTACTCAAGGAATCGTGGAGTTTGGGCCTAAATAGAGCCAGGTTTTTAAGAGTATGGGGAAACAAGAGACTCATCGTCATAAGTCTAGTGCAGCCAAACATCCTAACCATAAGACTTCTTGTCTTTGTTCATTTAGATTTAATATGATTTGATCGAATTTACTCAACTGTGTGAAATCTATTCGTCAAAACCGTAAAGCGTTTTGTCTTGTTGGAGAAGGGATTCTTTCGTTTCACGCAATTCACCCTTTCTTGAAAAAGTGACAAATTTGTAAACGCACCTGGTGTACCAAATAGTTCATAGATCGATCTCCTACTCCATTCCTAACCCCTTACTGCATTTCTGACTCTTCCTATCCCAATACTTGCTATCAACATCAAAATTTTTCGATTTTCCCCCTTAACTCCGCTTTGTCCCCTTTTCCCTCACCTCCCCAAATACTTTCATGCATTGTCAAAATTTGGTTTCAAAGCTTCGCCGCTCTCCTCGCTTCGTACTTGATTGTTGTGACGTCACAGTAACTCCAGAGTTGAACGTTAGCTGTTGTTTGTTTTTCTTCTGAAATGGAATCGTCTCATAGTTAGGCCGCCTTTCACCACAGAACATCCATTTGAGTAAACCCCTTGCGCAGGCACTGAACTTACGATGCATGAATCCATACAAAATCGGATTCATGGCGCTGTTTGCGTAGACCAGCATCTCAGCACACATTGTTATAACAGGCATGAATGATGGCGGTGTGAAGTTAGGCCCTTCGACGAAGTAGATGAAGGAAAGGACATGCAAGGGGAGGTTGCAGATCATGAACATTAGGAAAACAGTGAGCAACATGACGACGGTCTTCTTACGTCGGTAATGCTTCTTGCGGAACTTCTGCCATGATGATTTGGACATATCTTGCATTCCTGGAAAGCTGTGATACCAGAGGTTGAGGAATATCCGGAGATACAGGAAACCAAGGAACAAGCCAGGCACTGCGTATTCCAATCCAAACAACGCATACGTGTAGGCTGCCGCATCTTTTTTCGGATTCGCCCAGCCGTACTCGTCGCACCGCTTCACCGCGTGATTCGTGCCGTTTTTGATTTCAACAATTTTTACTTGGTAAACGAAGATGGTGGGGGATGCTGTTAACATTGATGCTAACCAGATCAGCAAGATGATGATGATACATGCACGTCGTGATACGTGTTTGCGTAGCGGATTCATGACCGCGCGATATCTAGAATGAAACATAACTTGTGTGAGAAACTGGATTTTGCATTGAATTAGGGGTTGTATAGGCACAAGAATTCCACATTCGATTCTGGTCCATGATTTCCTTGCTGTTGAAATTTAATTTCTATTCCTAAAACTGAATTGCATTGGATTCAAATTTTAATTGCAAATAAATTATAGACCAGAATAGAAAGTGGACTCCTCGTTCCCTTTGACTGCGGCAAAAAAATTCAAACCTCCTCCGCAGAAACATATGCACTAAAACATAATTGCAGTGTCTAACTACCCGTGGCCTTACCGTGAGTTTAATGTCAGTGTTATCAAAGTACTGACAACATGGAAACTACTATATTATTGACTGCACTACAAACCTGCTAACAGCAATTGCAACCATTGTGAAAATAGAGATGCCAACTGTTGACAGTTGAACAAAGGGCATTGTTTTACAGATTCGATCGTCAAACGTTTTGATGCTAGGATGCTTCCAACTTGCAAGTTGGTATGGGGCACAGAAAATCGCCACAAGCAGATCTCCAACGGCCATATTCAAGAGGAAGTAGTTTGTCGTTGTTCTCATTTTTTTGGTAAACATCATCGTCATGACAAGGAGGCCATTTCCAAGAAATGCTATGATGATAATGAGGCTATAGACGAAGATTCTTGCAGTCTCAATTCTATTCGTCATTACGGTGCGTTGATAGTTTGGTGCAGTACCATGGTACGGAAGTGGAAGTAGAGTCAAGTTTCCATCGATCAAGCTGATATTTAGGGTTGAGTTTGTGATTGCCTCCATTTCTTTAATCTGCGTTCTTCTATTTGGCTGCCAGTTCAATGATGTTTTATTTCCCTGATCGAAAAAATAAAGACACTTAAAACGCATTCAATCGACAAAGTTTTGTCACAACCTCAGTAAAAACAGTGATTTTGCAGTGTTTTGAAAGGCAATATCACTTTTCATATTTTTTTCCAAAATGACAGTGTCTCGACAGGTATCCGTTTATCTTTATATCATAATATAAGATAAACCGGTAACTGGAGAGAAAACTGTTAAACCTGCAAGAGAATCAAGCTCTCCAGTTACAGGTTTATCTTATATTTTGATTATTATTCTTTTACAGAAGTTGATAGTGTTTCCCTACAGGTTACAAGTTATATTGTATGTCCCTGGGTTCATTATGATGAGTTCGCTATTTAAGGCTATTTTAAAATAACATTGCTTTGTTCAAAGGGGAAAATGAAAAAAGGGCCCTATTTTCTATTACATAAGCCACTGGGGTAAGAGTACAAATTTTTTCTTCATTTTTTCTTCAAACAAAAGGGCCCATTGCGACAAATGACTCACCAGGCAGTACGTCAGAAAATACCCTCCTCACATCTGTTACGATTGCTCGGATATTAAAGCATAGGTTTCAAGTATTTAAAAAGTTGGGTGTAAAATTCTATGAGCTATTTCTTTGAACTGAACGGCTTCGAAGAAACTTAAACTATTTTGCTGTAAATCTGTCGTTGGACTTTTCTGAAATCTTCAATATTTTCAGAATTACAGTGTTTTTCTTCTTTTTTGAAAATTCGGGAAAATTTTCGAAAAAAACTTAAAACAATCGTAATTTCTAAACCTGTTGACAAAAGATCAAATAATTTTCAAGTAAGTCATAGTTTATGGATGCCTACAAAGTGGTATCAAGCAAAACTCTTTCACTCTTCTGGTTTGTGATTTAGAAATTTGATGACGTCTCATCAGAAAATGAATTGAAAACTGAAATAGCCTGTAATTTTGACAAATATTCAAGATTTCTGAAAAATCCAACGGTAGAATCATAGAAAAGTGGCTAAAGTTTCTTTCATGTCATTCAGTTTAAAGAAATAGGTCATTGAAGTTTGTACCCTCTTTTTTACATCGATTTAAAAAATTGCTGGATTTTTGACTGCAATGTTTTGGTTTCTTGATTGGAGCTACCTAACAAACCGCAGAAAACAATGGACACGTGCCTTAAACAATAGTGTTTACAGACTGTTTACAATTTGGCAACGGAGCCCCTTTAATAAAGTTGAATTCACATTTTAGATGACACGGTGCTGTGCCAAACTTCTTACATAGGCCTCATTATCGTCATTGAATTGGGTGGTCAAGATAAAAATCAGATAAAAGTATTGAATGAATTACGTTGTTGGGGAGATGAACTGGCTGCTGACTTGGACCGTGGCGTTGACTTCGCAAAGAAGATTGAGTACTAGGCTTAGTTTGCGCAAGCGCACTACAACTATTGCATCTAGGTTGTTGCTGTTGCGCATTTGTTTTCATTTGTTTCGGATGGAGAACTGGTGAAATGGGTGAAGTGGAAATGGTCGGTATTCTGCGCCTCCTGTGATGGTTGCTTGTGAGGGATTACCGATGTCCTTGTGAGGGATTACCGAAAGTAATGGAATAAGCCCCCGGGGCTTATTTCGCAAACAATGTTTTGGGATGGGGGCTTATTCGAAGGTGGGGCTTATTCGAGGACTTACTGTACGTCACAACTGCTTTTATGCCAATCTAGCATTTGACAATAACAGAACATAGTGAGTGATTGATTGATCGAGTGATTGATCAAATGATTGATTGATTGATTGATTGAATGAATGATTGATTGATTGATTGGATAATTGAATGGATGATTGAGTGATTGATTGATTGATTGAATACTGGAATGGATGATTGATTGATTGATTATATGATTGATTGATTGATTGATTGATTGATTAAATAATTGATTGAATGAATGATTGATTGATTGATTGAATGAATGATTGATTGAATACTTGAATGAATGATTGATTGATCGATTGAATGGTTGATTGATTGAATGATTGATCGGTTATGTCTTCATTTGTGCAAATAAAGTGTAGTGTGATAACAAATTTTGACATTTCTCTAGTTGAATTTCCCGGCAGAGAGTTTCATCAATGCAAACTATGATAAGACACAAAATTATGAATTCTTTCTGTTAGTATGTTGTATAACTGATCAACTGATAATTTCACTTTTGTGATCGGCTGATAAAAGGTCTCCTTATACGTAGTTGGTTGTAAATATTACGATGTATTTATCTGTTATTGTATTACCTAACTGACTGATAGATAATTTCTTTCTATGTGATCGGCTGATAATGGTCTACTCAAGCAATGTATTATAGATGGAAATATATTGATGTACTGGGAGAATTTGAAAACTGTATTCACTGTTTGAAAATTATACAGGATACACTATGATACCAATTTGTATCATTTCAATCCCATCATCTTACTGAGTCGTTACCTTAATTTTTATTGAGATTTTGCTCATAAGGGAGCTGTCAGAAAGTATGGAACAGAGGGGGGCGGAAGGGATTTGACAGGGTCACCAAAATTATTGGATGGAAATTGTTGGGCTAACAAACTATTTCAAGTGATACAAATGGGCCATGAAGCTATTCGTTTCATGATTTGTTTCAATATTTTACAAATGTTTTAAACACTGTCGGCGTCATTTTTGCTGTCCTCCTGATCACTGATATTTTTCTCCTTTTCAGTTTCTAACACAGTGGTATCTGCAGGTCCTCCTTGCCTTATATCACGTTATATCGGATCCCACAAATACGGTATTGAAGGCATGATGCCTGGGAAGAAAACTGAATTGTAAAGAGCAGAAAATTTTTCTTTAACAAGCTTCTGAGCAACAGAGTTCATGTTGATGCCATGGGGTCATCAAATCATTTTTGCAGATGTTTAGGGGCTATGTAAACAGTTTCTGTTTTGTGCATTGGGCTACATAATCTTACGATGAATTTTGAAATCCCTTCCGCCCCCCTCTGTTTCATTCTTTATGACAGCTCCCTAATCTCAAGTTTTTCCTTCCCGAAATCAGGACCTAGCTAATAGTCCTATCTCTCAATTTACCAAAAACGTTTGATTAAATAGTAAAAAATAAGGATACGCTGAATGGATCTTTGGTCAACTCACCCCTTTCCTGAGATTTAAATTTATTTTTGACATAAGAATCTTGCAAATCCGCTAAAAATTCATGGGGTTACAAGCTTTTGAAGTTCAAGTTTGTGCGAAAGCTGAAACCAGAGGCCTCGAAATGGCATTTTTGGTAAATGTCCCGAGGCCGTCGTTTCTGTTATTTCTCAATTGCTTCAGGGCGAACCAAATGGGATTCAAACAGGTTTTTGATTACCTAACTGTCAGGCATATGAATGCTTTGAGGAAACAGATTCAGTCTCTCGTCGATTTTGTTGTGAACCACTGTTTTTGGGCATACGCAGTGTTTGGAAATTTTCAGAATGATCGCAAGAAATGATTTACTTTAGAAGCCCTATCTGGTTTGCTTTGATATCAACGAGAGGTATGAAATTGGATAAGCTTCTCTTACCTCCGTTTTCGAGCTTTTTGCAATACAAGTAATCTGGGGGGTCTCTGGTTTCAGCTATCGTATATTTTTGATCTTCGAGAGCTCGTAACTCAGTGAATTTTTCAAGCGATTTGCATGATTTTAGTCTCTAAAATTATTTCATAATCTTAGGAACAGAGTTATATTTCCATTAGCCTGTTCATTTTGTCCTTACTTTTCAATATTTAATCAAACGTCGAACAATTTTTTTGAGACACCCTGTACAAGTTTGCTATTCACTACCAGACCTATACCTTTTCGTTCCTTGTTTCCCTGCGTTCTTTGATTCGTTGATATCACTTGGTCAATAGGGACTAAGTAATGGTACTATTAAAGTCAGCACACTTCTTCAAGTAGCCGTAACTAGCGGGAGTTCTCGTACATTTAACAAAATCGCTACAAAATCTGGTCTTGGACATTGAAAAGGAAACTTTTGGTACAAAGAATGATGTTTTCCTGACCTACAAATTGCAAAATGCATACCTTTCAGGTAGTAATTTTCCTCTGTAGAAACAACATGGATCCATCGAAGCTGCGAGGACTCTAGGCCTTATCAACCGCTTTTTCTGTGCAATACCAACAACTGTCCAAGCAGTGCCTCCTGATTGGTTGAAAATTAGATTATAGCGATTTGATTGATGAATACGGAATCACTCTACGCGGACCTAAACTGGGCCCATTTTAAGAGTAATATCATGAGTCCCTGTTGACTAAGTGATATCAGCAAATCCTAGAATGTATGGAAAAGGTAGACCACATTACGTAAGTCCCTACGCACGTTGTTGTTGTTGTTGTTATCGCTTCAGTTGAGGGACTTATGTCCTTACGCTTCAATACAGGGACTAATTAGGCCAAGTCCGCCACGGACACGGTGCGACCAATCAGATCGCTACTTTCTTAATATGGTCAACCCACGTGCCTATTTGTAGCGTTTGATTGGTTATTAGTTCCAAATTCGACTTCTTGAAGCGAAGCGACGCTCGCAGTGACCTTCGAAGGGACGTTAGAATTTTCTTTCGACGTTCGTAGGATGGAAGATGTTTCTTCTGATTTTTCGTAAGATTTTAGTCCCTGTTTAGAATCCGTTTGGTCGTGAGTCTTTTGTATGAGTGAAATTAAGACATCAGATTATAAATGCTGAACGAATACAAGGAATCACGTCGTCAGTTTAAGGAAAAGGGACAAAAAGCCTTGAAGCAGAAAGCAAAATTTCATAATAATGACTCTCAGGCTTGGCAAATGATGATACCTAAAGAGCATAGCTCAGAATGAGGTTTTCAAGGAGCTACTTCATACCTAGTAATAAAAAAAAACATTTTGCCATCTTTAAATACTTTGGGATCTCTGAGAAAAGAGATCAAAAGAAAATTTTGTGACATGTTCAATAATCGAGTTTTCACGATTTTTCAAAAGGGAGTACTTTTTTGTGAGGCAGCCGGTACATTTCAGCAAATGCCAATACACCAGTTTAGAACACCAATGCCCAATCTTCTGCAACTGAAGTTCCGTAATCTTCTGGCTCTCAAAATCCTTCTTTGGTTTCAAATTTGATCTCTAAATATGATTTTGTATTCTAAATTAATCTCTAAAGCCATTTCTGTTTTCATTCGGCCATGGCTTTCACAATGTTCGTTGTGATACTTAGATCAGCTAATCAGTAGCTCAGATGCGATATTCACTTGATACTCAAATGCCTTTTCTTTGTTTAGTATAAAACGGCCCAGCCGTGTCATTCATCTGTTCTTGGCATTAACCAAACTGAAGAGTGTGCGACAAAACGCGTACTTGTTGAAATATTTTGTTGAAATAATGTCGTTGGTGAGTGATTACTTGATTTTCTTGCAGTTTAACAGTTTTCTCTCTAGCTACTGGTTTATTTTTTATTTTGAATGTTGTTGCAAGGATGTTAGGACACGGATGTTTTGCTTGATTATTTATTTACCTTGTTTTGATCCCTGTGTCTTGTTTTGTTGTCTTGTTTTCTGTTCTGTTTCGTCTTCAACTGAGGATGATTAGGCCCAACCGCTCTCAAGTTGTTTGAATAGAGCTCCCTTGTATTTCTGTGTCTTAGTGCGCTTTCGCACAAGATAGGTTTTAAAACTATGGCTTTCCGGTTTTAAGACCTATTTTTTTCGAAGGCAAACTGAGACACAGAAATACAACGGAGCCCTATTCGAACAACTTGAGAGCGGTTGGGTCTAATCATGCTCAGTTGAAGACGAAACAGAACAGAAAACGTACAAGACAACAAAACAAGACACAGGGATCAAAACAAGGTAAATAGATAATCAAGCAAAACATCCGTGTCCTAACACCCTTGGTTGTTCTTTTACAGGAGTTGATAGTGTTCTCTCTACAAGTTTTAATTTCATTTGTGCGTGCATGGGTTTATCATGACGACTCCGCTGTTTGAGGCTATTTGAAAATTTTGTACCACAAATCATTCGTTTAGATACTTCGATTCGAAAATCATAGCTTTTGGATTATATTTTATCCCTAAATACATTAGAAATATATCGAGGTATACTCAAATGGCTTACCAAAAAACGTAAATTCTAATGAGAATACGCTTATCAGAAAATCATATGACGCACCATTTGAAAAGTTCAAAACCATGCATAGACAAGAAATGAAGTCTAGCCAGTTCACAGCCAATGGAAACCCTGCAAAATTATGACAAAAATGCCAGAAAAGTTTAGTTTAAACCTCATCAAAAATGATTTAAAATTTTACAGATCAGCAAGCTAAACACTGGGATGTGTCTCAATGTGAATGATTTTTACCTCTTTCAGGCTGTGTATAAATCAGCATTATGTGAAGTGTCTGAATTTTTTTACAAGTACCTACAGTTGGTTTTTAAGGATATGGCTTTCCAGACAGAAGATAATTTTTGCTCACCCTATAAAAAGGCTCCTTCGCTGTAGTACTGCTCCACTACGCAGCATCCTTCGCAATGCGAAATGATAGAGGAAAGGAACCTCTTCATTGGAGAGCAGGAGAAGCGTCAGAGAACCACGAACAATAAGACAGCCAGTGTGTAGCAGTGGCAAGTTTATATCAGTAGCGAACCACCTTAATTTGTTATTCTTTCTGTTTCGAACTTATTTTTACTTGGTATACAGCCATCTTGTACTGTTTTGTAATTTTGGAATTTTAAGTAGTGCGCCACCTTAAGTGCAGGTCAACCTTATTGATATACAAGACAATGCAATACGATACGATACAATACAATACAATACAATACGATGTAAACTTTAGGGCTAAAAAAAGTAAAAGGAAACCACCCCTAATTACAGTTGCAGGGGTAGCATTAAAGGGTCAAGCTAACCTTATTTCGATAATGGTCCCCTTAAGAGGTGCCGGTACAGCAAAAGAAAATGAAAGAGAGTAGGAAGGTCCTGTAGTTGTGTTCAGTACAAAACACGATTTATAAAGCCAAACAGGTTGGGAGAGATGATGAAGTATCTTCGTAGAAGACGTATATGTCATCTTCCTCCTTTTGTATCTTTTGAAAAAATTTTCTTTGATCTTTTGTTTAAATGTATTAGGATCGTTTGCTGATTTCAAATTAGATGGAAGACTATTCCATATTTTTGGCCCTAGATAAGATTACTTTTGCGAAATTGTTTCATGACTTAATAATGATGTTTGAAAAGGCATGTTAATCGCATTGATTTTTTTATTAGATTTCCCTTTGGAAACATCGTCTTTCTTTACTTTTTGGGAAAAAATGACGTCATTAGCCGATCATACAGAATAGTGGATAACTCAAAAATGAAACAAGCTATAAAAAAATTTTAAATAGAAGTTTTTGTCATCCACTAGAGCTATTCATTTTCATTGTTTGAATTTTTCGCTTCAGATCAACTTTAAGGAAATGGCGAAATCTAAAGTTTGGTGAGCTAATCTAGGATTTATGAAATCCTACGAAATTGCATATAAAAGTGATTAGCGGATCCATCGCCTGATCTTTTTCGCATTACTTCAACATAGTTTGTAACGCCAAGGAGTGATCTAGTTATCTTTTAAGAGTTAAAAGATAATCAAATATCATAAAATTAAGGCTCCTTTGCTTCAAAAAACATCTTCATGTGATGATTTCAAAATCTTTTACCGGTAGGGATGTAATTAGGTGTGTTGAAACAGTTTGATATCTTGGATTAACTAACGCTGTGAAACCAAATTTGCTGTTTTTCGACAGTCAAATGCCATTTCTGATTCACCAAGCTGTGTACGGATTAGGTCCAGTATTGATGCAACAACACGTCCGGCTTAGACTCGATTCAATTCAATTCAATTGTTATGTTTTTTTATATACATTCCATCTAAAAACTTACAATACATATTACCTAATACCACTACTTACAAATTACTATACCCTACTACAAAAACAATACCATTTGGAGCGAAAAATTACGTCTACCAAATGGCAACATAAAACTGAAAACACGAACATAGCACTACACGTAACGACTTGGGAGACAAAGATTCCACATAAATTACACGTAACTGCTAACACATAACTACTACAAAAAAGGAAAGAACGTTTACTTAAAGGGGACTAGGTGGTTGTATGGCTTAAAGCTGAGATCTAAATTTCTAATCAAAACGACCAGTTTCATGAATAAAACTGATTGTTATGTCGTATCTGATTACAGACGTAGACGATCAGTTTCTTTCAATTTTCCCTGTCATCAGCTTTTTGATGCAAAGTTCCAGCGTTCTTCTCATTGGTCAGCGGCTTCAAGCTATCTATGTATGTCGTTCTTTGCTTCCCCCTGTCTCTTTTACCTTCAATTCCTCCTGTCAATAACTGATGCTCCAAACCTTTCTTTCTGCACAAATGTCCTAAAAACTCAAGTTGCTTTTTTCTGGTTGTTTCAATCAATGTTCTTTTACATTTTGCTCTGATCAGTACATCTTTATTGCTAACGTTATTCGTCCAGGATATCTTCAAAATTCTTCTCCAAAACCACATCTCTGCAGCTTCTAGTTTGTTCTGCAGTTCTTTTGTAATTGGCCAGCATTCCGATCCATATAAAAGTGTTGACCACACATAGCACCTTAACACGCGTGATTTTGCCTCCAAGCTAATACTATTATTTGTAAGTAGTGGAGACATCTTTTTGAGGGTAGTTTTTGCTAGCGGTAGACTCGATTACATGTCGTCGTTTCGCTTTTTGCTTGAACTGATAACGGTACAACTACAACTCATTTCCCTACGCACGCTTGTAGAGACGGTAAAGCTCTGTACTGACTCTATATGAAACCTTTCAGCTGCTCTTGACCAGCTCTTGACAGAGCAGAAGATTCGCACGCATGTGCGAAAACTCGTAACTTTGAGCCCCGCTGGCTCCCTGCAACAGATCCCGAAATTCGGCAACACTTGATATTTTGTTCCTTGGGCCTTAAACTTTTGATTTATCGTTTCAATAAGCTTATCTATCCAAACACTTCCTTATCTTGGATTGCTCGATGACGTAACTTTACGCAGTTTCTACTCTGTCGCTGCTCTTCAGAAAGTTCGATAAAGTAGTGTTGGAGCTTGCATCACTACTGTCTTTATTCGGAAATTCTGCAAAATTTATCAATCATGAGCGATAGGACACCCAGTGTCTAGCAGTTTAAATTTATATCTGTAGCGAGCCACCTCAACTTATTGTTTTTTTTGTGTCTATAACTTGTTTTTACTTCGTAAACAACCACCTTTCAATGTTTCGCAATTTTTCAATTTTCAGTAGTGAGCCACCTTAAGTGAAGATCCACCTTTACACGTAAAGCTGCTATATATATATATATATATATATATATATATATATATATATATATATATATATATATATATATATATATATATATATATATATATATATAGATTCTCAAGAAAAACACATTCATTAAACGTTTCGGCGAAAGCCTTCATCAGTAATGACTTTTCCTAATCAAACAGAGCATACATATAGATTCAGAAATTCAAAAACAATAGCCTAAGCGGGATCTTACCTATTACAATACGTATTAAAAAGTGTTAAAGTAGCGGTAATGACAAAGGTGGCGGGAGAAAGATCACAAGAAAGCGCAGAGTAAAGAACTGCTGAAGTCGGCGGCTGTGTCTGTCTCGCAGGAGCTGGAAAATAAGTATGTTAGAACAAAAAAACCGATAGAAAGATCCAGAAGCGGATGGGCAGACAGAGATCCCTAAAAAACAGCTTGTGTCCCTAACGAAAAGCTGAGCGCAAAAATCAAAACAACACAACAACCAAAATGTGAACAAAAATGAAATCTATGTATCTACCTGCCTAGTGTTCAAACCCTTAGGGGCAAAGCAATCCAGCCGATATTGCCAGAAGCTTTCCCGCATCCTATTACCCCCCGTTAGCCTATCAATTATCTTTACGCTAATATCCTTCAGAAACCCCCGGTGGCCTTCTTCAGTGAAATGTCTGAAGAATTCCGCCTGGGGTACTGAGGCCCCCGAATTAAACTTACGACTGCACGCCTTGTAATTATTAAACCTAAGCCTAAAAGGCGTGCAGGTGCTACCAACATATTGTACACCACAAACAGTACATTCCAACAAATACACAACATTTGACGAGTCACAATTAAACGAATAATTTATCCTATATTCCCGGCTATCTACATTAGAATGAAAATGCTCACTATTGCTCATGACATTACAGACTTGACAACGAGATTTACCACAACGAGAACACCCCTTCTTATCAGTCCCCCCATTTCCCTCATTACTCAGCCTAGCCCTGACAAGTATATCCTTAAGGTTCTTACATCTCCTAAATGCTATTAAAGGTGGCATATATATATATGTATAGTTTGCTCATGATTTGTTATCTTGATTTCTGAAATTTTTCCCGACAGAACTGCCTTCGCGATAATCTGATTTTACGAGATTTAAATATTGAAAGGCTAACTAATCATCTTGCTTGGGTTTTATTCTCTAGTTACAAGTCTAATTCATATTTAGATGTATAATTTGCTTGTAATTTGTGATCCTAAAGCCTGGTTTTCATTAAATCCTAAATCATTGCCGATCGTTGTCTTACAGCATTGGGCGATGATCGGCGATGCTCTAAGACTGCGTTCACACGATGCCGGCACATTTTGAAAACGGTGAAAAATGTGACGGCTGCAAAATTTGAGCTAGTGTTCACACTATACCGGAACAATTTGAAAACGGTAGGAACTTAGACGGCAAAAACTCGTTGCAACACTTTGATGCCAAAGAAGCTTACCTACACCCTAAGAGTCGATCAGTCTCATTCCAAAAGTGTCTAAAAATGTTCTGTTTTCATCATTTTCAGGTGTTTACACTATGCCGTTTCCAAAATGTGTCGGTTAGAGTCAGAGTCCCGTTTTCAAAATCTACCGTTTTCAGAATCTGCCGGCAAAAATGTGCCGTTTTCGTGTGAACGGGAGTACTAGGGTAAGGTGGGGTAATTTGGGTCTAAATTGGGCATTTTTCAAAACAGATGGAGTATCCTCACAAAGTCGTTGGAAATATTGAAGAACTTATTTCGTTTTTCCTACATTGAATCTTTTGTCATTCTTGGAAACTTGTTCCCTTTCTTTAATTTGAAGTGTAAATGTTTTTTAAGAATTTTTTACTTTCCTCACTTTTGCGTGCAATTTCAATCTGTCGGTGGGAAATTTGGGTCTATTCGAGAAAAACGGTATCTATTTCGTCAGGAGTAATGTAAATTCACAAAAATAAAATTTTAGGATTCTTTTATGGATAATTGTGATTGAATCTTCAGAGTTTCGCAGCCAAAGACTTGAAAACTTTCTCAGAGAAAATTGAAAATAAATCGTACCACCATCGGCGCATATTTAGGCCCATTCTTGAAGATGGAAATGTAAACAAAGTTTCTGTTGAAATGATATCTGAAAGAAGTGAATCCTTGTGTCTTGTTCTGAAACCACCAAAACATGAACAAAAATGTGTACCTTATGCTGTTTTGGATGTATCATCCATTAGCTTGCAATATTATGTCGATTTTTGTTTTGATTCGGGAGCCCTTGCAAGTCCTTTCACAACGCGACTCATAACAAAATCCAATGAAATCCCAATAGACCCAAATTACCCCACCTTGCAAAATAATCGAAATAAAATCTACCGAGTCGTAAAAAAATTCCGAAAAACTTTTAGCACCTTTCCAAATGATTGAAGATGAGATTGATAATGATTTGTTGACGAAAAGATGTCGCAAGTTGGCATAAATCGAAAGTTTTCTAGTCTGTCAGATCATGATAAAAGTTTAGGCCGGTGAAAATCAGGAAACTGAAGAACTAGAAATTATCAAATAATTCTTTGACACCACTTAAACAACTCCTGAAAGTATGGATTTCAACACCCATGGAATCATGAATCGAAATTGTCAGCTTACGATCGCTTTAAAAGCGAAAAAGCAAATAGACCCAAATTACCCCGTAGACCCAAATTACCCCACCTTACCCTATCCGTCGAAGTTTTCACCGTTTTCAAAACGTGCAGGCATCGTGTGAACGCAATCTAAGACAATGATCGGTGATGAATTACGATTTAATGAAAACCAGGCATAACTTCTCTAATCAAGGATTTCGGTCAATATTATCTATGCGATGCTTTGAGTCTACATTGGAGAAATATCGATCGTCTGAATTGATCTAGTTGGGCCAAATCCGCTTGTTGAAACATAAACTTATGAATTTTGATATATAGTATGCTAATGATCAGCCATCTTAATTTCTGAAATTGTTGAAACACAAACTTATGAATTTTGATATATACTATGGTCGTGATCAGCCATCTTAATTTCTGAATTTGTTGAAACATAAACTTATGAATTTTGATATATACTATGGTCGTGATCAGCCATCTTAATTTCTGAAATTGTTGAAACATAAACTTATGAATTTTGATATATACTATGGTCGTGTTCAGCCATCTTAATTTCTGAAATTGTTGAAACACAAACTTATGAATTTTGATATATACTATGGTCGTGATCAGCCATCTTAATTTCTGAAATTGTTGAAACACAAACTTATGAATTTTGATATATAGTATGCTCATGATCAGCCATCTTAATTTCTGAAATTGTTGAAACACAAACTTATGAATTTTGATATATACTATGCTCATGATCAGCCATCTTAATTTCTGAAATTGTTGAAACACAAACTTATGAATTTTGATGTATACTATGGTCGTGATCAGCCATCTTAATTTCTGAAATTGTTGAAACATAAACTTATGAATTTTGATATATAGTATGCTCATGATCAGCCATCTTAATTTCTGAAATTTTTGAAACATAAACTTATGAATTTTGATATATAGTATGCTCATGATCAGCCATCTTAATTTCTGAAATTGTTGAAACACAAACTTATGAATTTTGATATATACTATGGTCGTGATCAGCCATCTTAATTTCTGAAATTGTTGAAACACAAACTTATGAATTTTGATGTATACTATGGTCGTGATCAGCCATCTTAATTTCTGAAATTGTTGAAACATAAACTTATGAATTTTGATATATAGTATGCTCATGATCAGCCATCTTAATTTCTGAAATTGTTGAAACACAAACTTATGAATTTTGATGTATACTATGGTCGTGATCAGCCATCTTAATTTCTGAAATTGTTGAAACATAAACTTATGAATTTTGATATATAGTATGCTCATGATCAGCCATCTTAATTTCTGAAATTGTTGAAACACAAACTTATGAATTTTGATATATACTATGGTCGTGATCAGCCATCTTAATTTCTGAAATTGTTGAAACATAAACTTATGAATTTTGATATATAGTATGCTCATGATCAGCCATCTTAATTTCTGAAATTGTTGAAACACAAACTTATGAATTTTGATATATACTATGGTCGTGATCAGCCATCTTAATTTCTGAAATTGTTGAAACACAAACTTATGAATTTTGATGTATACTATGGTCGTGATCAGCCATCTTAATTTCTGAAATTGTTGAAACATAAACTTATGAATTTTGATGTATACTATGGTCGTGATCAGCCATCTTAATTTCTGAAATTGTTGAAACACAAACTTATGAATTTTGATGTATACTATGGTCGTGATCAGCCATCTTAATTTCTGAAATTGTTGAAACACAAACTTATGAATTTTGATATATAGTATGCTCATGATCAGCCATCTTAATTTCTGAAATTGTTGAAACATAAACTTATGAATTTTGATATATAGTATGCTCATGATCAGCCATCTTAATTTCTGAAATTGTTGAAACACAAACTTATGAATTTTGATGTATACTATGGTCGTGATCAGCCATCTTAATTTCTGAAATTGTTGAAACACAAACTTATGAATTTTGATGTATACTATGGTCGTGATCAGCCATCTTAATTTCTGAAATTGTTGAAACATAAACTTATGAATTTTGATGTATACTATGGTCGTGATCAGCCATCTTAATTTCTGAAATTGTTGAAACATAAACTTATGAATTTTGATGTATACTATGGTCGTGATCAGCCATCTTAATTTCTGAAATTGTTGAAACACAAACTTATGAATTTTGATGTATACTATGGTCGTGATCAGCCATCTTAATTTCTGAAATTGTTGAAACATAAACTTATGAATTTTGATGTATACTATGGTCGTGATCAGCCATCTTAATTTCTGAAATTGTTGAAACACAAACTTATGAATTTTGATGTATACTATGGTCGTGATCAGCCATCTTAATTTCTGAAATTGTTGAAACACAAACTTATGAATTTTGATATATAGTATGCTCATGATCAGCCATCTTAATTTCTGAAATTGTTGAAACATAAACTTATGAATTTTGATATATAGTATGCTCATGATCAGCCATCTTAATTTCTGAAATTGTTGAAACACAAACTTATGAATTTTGATGTATACTATGGTCGTGATCAGCCATCTTAATTTCTGAAATTGTTGAAACACAAACTTATGAATTTTGATGTATACTATGGTCGTGATCAGCCATCTTAATTTCTGAAATTGTTGAAACATAAACTTATGAATTTTGATATATAGTATGCTCATGATCAGCCATCTTAATTTCTGAAATTGTTGAAACACAAACTTATGAATTTTGATATATACTATGGTCGTGATCAGCCATCTTAATTTCTGAAATTGTTGAAACATAAACTTATGAATTTTGATATATAGTATGCTCATGATCAGCCATCTTAATTTCTGAAATTGTTGAAACACAAACATATGAATTTTGATATATACTATGGTCGTGATCAGCCATCTTAATTTCTGAAATTGTTGAAACATAAACTTATGAATTTTGATATATAGTATGCTCATGATCAGCCATCTTAATTTCTGAAATTGTTGAAACATAAACTTATGAATTTTGATATATAGTATGCTCGTGATCAGCCATCTTAATTTCTGAAATTGGTGATTGCTGACGACATATCATTAGCGACGTCACTTCGGGATTCCATTAGAGAGTTGTATGCCCTGAAATTTACCATAGCGGACGAAATACTCTCCGCGGTGTTTGATTTAAGGCCAATTTCCAGTCAGTGGGATTTTCCGAGCGGGCGGGATTTTAGACAATAAAAAGTTGCTCAGCCGTAACTATCTTTTCAATTTCAGAGCGACATTTTCTCTCTCAAACAAAAGAATTTCCGCCCGCTCGGAAAATTCCACCGACTGGAAATCAGCCTTTAAATAGTAAGAAAATCTGTTGAATAGATTAAGCTTTAATTTTCATAAATAATTAGCTCACACTCATTTATAATAATTTCAGAAATTTATAATTTCGGACTAAAATATCTCTGAAAGGGTTTGATTTTCTCTTCTCTCTCTCTCTCTCTCTCTCTCTCTCTCTCTCTCTCTCTCTCTCTCTCTCTCTCTCTCTCTCTCTCTCTCTCTCTCTCTCTCTCTCTCTCTCTCTCTCTCTCTCTCTCTTTCTCTTTCTCTTTCTCTTTCTCTTTCTCTTTCTCTTTCTCTTTCTCTTTCTCTTTCTCTTGGTCAATCAGCACAAAACGCTGCTGTGGTCTTCACGAGAGCATTCCAGCCAGTTCTGTTTTCTGCTTGACGTACTGATATTATTATTTGATTCTAGATAGTAAAAATACCAGTTTGCTGATTTATATTTGTACCTAATCCGCTAATTGAAATGAAAACGTAACTTGAATTTTCAAAATTAATTTGCTCATGATTTGTGTTGTATTCTTATTTATACTGAAACCGAACTGTGCCGAGAGTCGATAACAAATAGGACACTATCTTGCATTTCGAAACGACCAACTCTTAACAGAACATAACACAAGCATTCATAAGTGCAATAAGGGGTCTGGGTTCGAGTATCAATCATTATAATTTGCTATCCTAATGTCTGAAATTTGTGATTGCTGACGAAATTATATCCGCGACGGTTTGATCTTAGTAAATAGATATATCAGATGACTAATTCAATCAGTTACAGAGCGAATTAATCTATTTGCACTTAATCTGCAAGTTGAAAGCAAATTTCGTAAATGATGTGCTCGTAATCTATCTATCTATCTATCTATTGATCTATCTATCGATCTGCCCGCCTATCAATGTAGCGTCCTCGTAAGTCCGAAGGTTGCCTATCATGGATCGCCACTGTTCTCTGTTCTGTGTTTTCCTTTTCAATTGTCCATATTCTTTGATACTGGTCCACTCTTTGATGTCGTCTATCCACGTTCTCCGAGGTCTACCCTGTGCTCTTTTGCCATTTATAAATCCTTTTATAATGTTAACAAACAAATTTCGGTTGGGCTTCTTGCTATATGGCCAAAGAATGACAATTTACGTTGTACAATCTGCTTTAATATATTTGGTTTTTTTTTTTACTCTGTCAAATATCTCTTTGTTGGTAATTTTGTTTCACCAAGTAACTTTTAGTATTCTGCGATAACACCATGTTTCAAATGCGTTTAATTCAAATCATCACTCGTAATCATTTATCATAATTTCAGAAATTTATGATTTCGGAAAAATTATCTCCGCAATGGTTTGATTTTAGGTGGTAAAAATACCAGTTGACTGATTTAAATTTATATCTAATCCGCAAGTTAAAATGAAAGCCCAACTCGAATTTTGAAAAATTATTTTGCTAATGATTTGCAACCTCGTCCCCAGGGCCTTTTGTTATAGACAACAAGTCTCCATCCCAATATGACAAAAGGCCGTGGGGACGAAGTTCCATGATTTGTTGTCTTACTTTCTGAATTAGAGGGTTGCAGCCCCCGTCCCGCCAATGATGGAAAATTTTGCAAAAATCGGCCGTAATTGGGCAGACAATTTTCCTCAAGTCGGGCATAATTTTCGGAAACAATAGATTATTTATCGGGCAGCCCCCTAAATTTTATCCCACCCCCTACGTCCATGTCAGCGACGGTTTAACTTTATGCAATAGATATATTATACGATTCAATCTATTTCAGAGTAATCTACTTGTTAAAAGACTACCTTAAATTTTATATGATTTGTCGATAATTTTACATATATATATGGAAGCTTAGCAAGAGTTTTCGTCCAACTGCGAAAATTTTCGACTTGACAGAACATGCTCCTACGACGGTGTGTTTTATATCTTCGTCCCATGTCTTCTATATCAATAAATGCTGGACTGAATACCAATAAGCGAGAAGTGCTGTTTTTTGCTGAAGCTTAAACATTCTGTTTCTGAAGAAAATGTGTAACGAAATTTATTGACGCTACAAAGCTTTAACCTTTCTGATTTCCAAAAATAGCAAATGCCGAATTCTTGAATTATAGAAAAAAATCTACTTTCAGTAGACTTTGGCTAAAAAATCAGGTCAAACGATCCCTGGGTACCTCATGATTTCCGCTTTAAATTCTTTCTTATGTTGACTAACACATGACCATGAGACAAGCCCGTTAAATCTTGGCTTACGCATTATTATTTCTCCGGCCAGCTTTTAAGTTAACTAACACATGAGACAAGCCCGTTAAATCTTGGCTTACGCATTATTATTTCTCCAGCCAGCTTTCATAATTAAAGTTTTGTTTAAAACAACTTGTCAAAATATGCTCAACATAATCAATAAATCATATGATTTAAATTGTCAAGATTCTATAACTGCAATATATCAGATAAACTTATGACCTTACCTTTTTAAAGCGAAGATTTCTCAAACTTGCTGTTTTTACACTTGAAATTCAGCTGTCATGTAACCTTTCAGAGACAGTGTGTAAAATATATATGAACTGCTCCAGGGGGTCTCATCCATCCAAAGATTAACAGCGAGTAACCACCACTTAGACACGAGGAGTGAGGATGCTAGCATTAATATTCTAGAGATTGAAAAGTTATGTAATATAAGAGAGTAGCGTACGCAAACGTAGAGGATGGTAAAGGATATTTCGTTAAAAGTGATTTGACATATTTTTGGCCATATTTTTTTCTCGCGAAACGTGAAAAGCCAGTATTCATTTTCATTTTCCGTGATGCGTTATCTTGTCGCCCCCCCCCCCCATACCACCCTCAACATAGAGCTCGAATCTTTGCGAAACTTTGAAATATAATGTGTAAAGCGTTATTGCCTAATACCTTCAACTTAATAGGTTGAGGGGAGCTCAAAGTCATTTACCATATTTCCAGAAAGAGCATTTTGATGTTGTCATTTTTTTCAGAATTACGATATTTAAATTTTCTGGTAGTTTTCAAGCTGTGACGTCATCAAGTTGCTAAATCGTAAACCATGGAAGCTACCACCGACTTCTGCTTGCTGCAAACTTTTACAGAGTGTCCGAAAAAATTTGTGCATCGTTTGTGTGGCTACTGTGGAGGAGCTGTAGATTTGGTTATCTCAGTTTTACACAGTTGTATAGGTTACTCTTCAATTTAGAGTTTGAGCCCTTGTTTGATTAAATTTGACAAGTGGTTGCTGATTTATGGCAGAAAAAAGGCAAAATTGGTCGTTGCTTCAGAAACAGGACTTCTGTTGCTCTCCAGCAATGTCGAAATAAAGCAAGTTTTGAAAGAAGGGTTCTGGCATCGTATTAAAATTTTCACTACATCTTTTAAAATGTAGAAAGTGCTCTCTTATGAATAGAGAACAATGACAACCCTTCAGAACAATTAGCAAAGATTTAAATACGACGCCAGAACCATTTCTTTGGAAACTTCCTTGATTTTGACATTGCTGTGGAACAATAGATGTGCTGTTTTTGAAGCAACCACTTACTTTGCCATTTCTCTCCCATAAATCAGCAGCCAGTTTTTAGATTGACCAAAAAAAAGGTCTCAACCTCTAAGTTGAAGTCTAACTTATGCAATTCACCACTTCGATTAAGCAGCCTCGTTTTGGAAATTTGCCAAAATTCCTTCCTATTGTTCTTATGAAAATTTTGAGCCCAGATTCGGATTTAGCACCCAAACATTAGTCTAGTTACTTGTTTTTAAAGTGCTGGCATTTGTGATGTTGATTTTATGACAATGAAAAGCTCAAAGATTTATAAGGGCTTTGACCGTGAATAATCGTCGGGGGTGAAACTTTACACCCCGAGTAATTTTCACGGTCAACTCCCTTACAGATTTCCAAACTTTACGTCGCCATAAAGTTAACGCCATGACTGTTAGCAACATAAAAACCTGTGGTTAGACTAAAGTTTGGGTGCTAAATCCGAATTTGGCCTCTAAAATTTCATATGAACGAATTTTGAATAATTTCCAAAACGAGGCTGTTAATCGAAGTGGTGTATTGTGTAAAAACCAAGATAATTGAGCCTACAGCTCCTCCACAGCAGTCATGCAAACGGGGCACAATTTTTTTGGGAGAACCTATAGATATCTAAAACTGATTATGTTGAAGAGAGTCCCCTTCTAAAAGTCAGGCAGCTGGCCCCCATCCTTCCACAAGTCGTGTACACTCTCCCTGGATTTTTTAATCAATATTTCAAAATCTCTAACTAGCTTAAATCAAGAAAGCTTGGTTAATACGGTAACATACTGAGCTGGACATTTATCAAAAATGCGACGAAAAACGGCTCGAATTGTTTTTTGCCAATGTAGTTGGATTGAGACTGCCGGCACTTTTTGAAAACTGTGAAAATGTGACGGTTAGGCCTCCCGTTCAAACGAAAATGGCACGTTCTTTGCCGACAGATTTTGAAAACGGCAGATTTTGAAAACAGAACTCTAACCGGCACATTGTGAGAACAGCATCGCGTGAACACTCGGAAATGATGAAAACGGAACATTCCTCAACGCTTTCAAAATGAGACAAGACAGTTCTTAAGGTGTTGGTACATTGACATCGAATTCTTGGATAGATTGCGCCGAGTTGCTACTGTTGAATTTTCTATCGTTTTCAGATTCTGCCAGAAAAGACATATGTGTTCTACTAAAACCGCGCATCCTCTCTCACATTCATGTTTCAGCCTTACCACATTCATGATTTATACAAAAGCACATACAAATAAAATGTTTATAATTTTTTGCAATCACATCTAAGGGGACCATTATGGAAAAAAGGTCAACTCAAGCTATTAATGCTATCCCTGCCACTATAATTAGGGGTGTGTTTAATTTGCTATGTAAAATGTATTGTAAATATTTTACTTATCTTTTCATTTATTTTTACCTTTTTTTAACCATTGTAAATTTTTTAGTGGCAAATTCATACCTACCTACCTAGAGTAATATCGCCCCTATCGGACCACCATCGATTCCGTGTTGTGCAACGGCCTTGAATAAAATGTTAAAATTAAAAGGGAGCTTGGGCCTAGCTAATCCAAAAAGCGCGCGAAAGTTGTTTGCTGATGTCATCTCTTTGATATTTCTTCGTTTTCGCTGTTTTGTTTTGCTCTGAAGTCTTGCAATAAAGTTTTGAAGTTGACCTACCTGCAACGAAGGTGTAAGTACAATTCAAATTTCCTTCGATGTTTCCACACACCATGTCTATTTTGTGTCGTTTCTCCATATCTCTTTCAGTTAACATAGAATAATCTTCATGAATGTTTCCTCCAGCTCTTCTCGTTTCATATCCAAAGAAATTTCGAGAATTGCACACAAATTGCGAGACCTAAGGCTCCTTTTGGAAGAGCACTGTCACTGATATTATGCCGCCCATGTGTGTCCACTGCGTGAAACCCTTTAGTTTTGTAGACTATTGACGCATCGTGTGGTTAGAGTTGACTGAGGTCAAGGCTTAGAGAGTTAAAAGCGGGAGTGAAATTAACAATATTTTGAAATCATTTTCAGTCAAACTAGAATTGGTCATGTAACTTTCTGGCTTTCTGGGAAAGTAGAAAATACTTTGTTGAACTGTCAACGGCCTTGAAAAGATTTTGATGTGCTAAATTCATCGTTCTTCTGCGGTGGTCTGATAAGGGCGATACGGCCTAATTTATGCGTTTCAGACCTGTCCGTATTTGTGTGGTTCCAGCATGACAACAAAGAAACGGATGGAACAAATCTCACTTTGAGGTTTGTAGCAAGAGTTGAGAAGCCTATTCAAGGTGAGTTCCCTTCCAGAACTGCTTTGACCTCTCTGAAAATCTTAGTTTTCTGAAAAGTGGTCTGATAAGTGCGATAGTTCTCTACCTACCTCGTGTGAAGGCTCACTCAAATTTTGCTACCGTTAAATTTTTCACCGTTTTCAAAGTGTACCGGCATCGTAAGAAAGTAGTCTGAATCAATAGGTCTGTATCAGGGAGCGCGGCGCTCCCTGGTCTGTATCAGGGAGCGCCGGTCCGTATACTTTTGGAAGCGCCAATTCATTAAAAATATTCTTAAATTAGTTAGAAAATGTGTTATCCCAATTCTAGCGTGTCTGTGCTCAAGTGTGAAACAACCTGAAAAGCAACAAAAATAGTTGCCTTTCTGAGCAATGATAGACTCATTGTCGGCGTGATTGATCTAAATAAAACAAAGACGTTCGAACTTCAAAAAAGAATCAACAAAGTATATGCAGGGTGTCTCCCTAAAATATGCTCAATTTATATGGCTGATGTAGATGTGCGAAACCTTTAATCTATCCAGTTGCTATGCAGTTGTGTTGGTCAGGCTTTAACTTAGAGCTTGAGACCTTGTATGAGTCAATTTGGCAATTGGTTACTGATTTACGATAGGGCCTGGGAGGGGAAAGGCAAGATAATTGATTGCTTTTAAAACAACACTTCTCTAATTCTGTCCAGCAATGGCAAATCAAATATTGTTCGAAAGAAATGATTTTAGTCCCTCGTTCAAAATTTTCTGCATCTTCAAAAGTGCTCTAAAGGGGTTCCGTCACTAAGTGTAAACAAATCTCAACCTCGTTCCCAGGGTGTTCTTACGTCATACGCTGATCACGAAGCCGAATGAACAGCCTGGTACACTTCGATCACATTTGCCCAAAAAATGGGCAAATGTGGAAGCCATTATGGATTTCACCGTTGGCTAGGCAACGCCAATCGACGGAAAATGGCCGTTGGTCTGGCGCTAATTCTGCACAAGATGAATGGAGAAATTGAAAACAAACACTTTGGGGACCTTATTCGAACCTTTTTGAACGTATTCAAACAATAATCTGGGGTCGGTAAGTGTGTTTAATGTGAAAATAAGCTCCGTTTGTTTGGAACGAAAATGGGCCTAAGTTACAAACTCGGGAAACTTTCACCGCAGCTTCAAAAATGAAATGGCTCGTTATTCTTCAAATTTCGGAAATAAGTTGCAAATTATGGTCAACGTAGGTAAAGAATATGGTTTTAAGCTGAATTTTGACATGCCGAGGTCGTTTACCCAGCGCAAATCGGAGTTACGGCCCAAAATGGCGAATAGCCAATCAGATTGAAGAACGGCCTCTTGTATCCCAGAGTAGAGGTAGAGCAACTATCTGCAAATATCATTTGGTTCAGGCACATGTGCATTATTTTCACCCAAGCCATTGAAAGAAATAGGTCATTGAATTTTAAGGCTGATTTCCACTCAGTAGAAGTTTCCGATTGGACAGGAAATCCTTTGTTTACGTGTGAAAATGTTGCTTTGGATTTGAAAAGAATGTCACGCGTGAGTAACAATTTATTGTGTTAAATTCAGTCCGCTTGAAAATTCTACTGATTGGAAATCAGTCTTTAAACTCACCTTTCTAAAGGTTTTAAACCTATTAAGCTGAGACGGAGCTCCTTTGGACTGACATGCTGATACGGTGATACGCAGATGGGGGCAGCTAGGGACAGATCCTTCAGCTGTGAGCAAGTTCATTCTGTTTGTCTGATTAATTGGATGATAGAGCGCTTTGGAGTTATTATGAAGTGTGGCCTTTGAGCCATAACTCCAATCATTAGGAAATTTGCATCAAAAACGTTAGTTCTGTTTTGTAAATATGCAATTAACTTTAATCTTGTAAAAAGCCACGGTAATTTGTTGACTTCACTTCTTTTTCATTTTCTTCAAAACTTAAGCTTGTAACTACTACTGAATAATTATCCACAGTAGCAGTAGAACGCTACCCGCTACACGGGGTGACCCAGAAAAAGGTTCCCACTTTTCAAAAATTCATAGCGCCAAGGCACGCGGGGAGGGGGGATTCTTCCATAGTAAAGGTACCTGGGGATGTGCCACCCGCAAGGGTATACTTTTTCAAGCTTTCTAGTCTAGCCAAGGGTATACGTTTTGCCAATTTTAGTCCATTTAGTCTAGGCAAGGGTATGCTTTTCGGCAATTTTAGTCGATTTCGGTCTGGGCAAGGTATGCTTTTTGGCAATTTCGGTCAAAGAAATGTCAAACGTCAGTAATTCCTGCAACGAAACCCAAATTTTTTCCGATTTTTTGTCCAGAGAATGCAAAAATTTGGCAAGTTTTATCTAGAAAAGGCCATTCATGGCACTGTTGATGTAGAAATTAGTCTAGCCAAGGGTATCGTTTTCACAAAAATTGGTCTAGCCAACGGTGCCATTTTGAAACTGTGGGCGGCACATCCCTACCCGAAATTTAGCCAAGAACCCCCCCCCCCGTGCGCCTAGGACACTTCATGGATTTGAATGATTCACATTCTAGAGAATGCCAGAAGATCAAAGTATTTTAGAGATTTTTCTCGACATCTTACGAGCATTGGAAACATAGGTAATTTCAACTTTACAAAACTTTCTTGGTTGCAAAATGACTGAAAAAGGACCTAAAACACTTGATCAAATCGTAAGGACTCTCCTCACAACTCACACTCACACAGAACAACAACCACGGGTGTTTCACCTGTCTCAAAAGCTTTCAGGCATAGATTTTCAGGCAAGTACCAAGGATTTTCAATCCCACGCAAGTGCGGAGGCTACCTCACTATCTCTCACCCATGAGAAGTTGCGTTTTCCTCGTTGTGCTGTGCGAGGAGTCCAACTCAAACTGATTCAGCCCCCCCCCCCTAGGCTTGATAGGGTTAACTATGGAAGAACACCCCGTGCTAAAGTCACTCATCTTTTGGACCCAAAAATACGGAAAATGTTGGTAAGTGGTTTGTATAGGAACGACAATTCCAAGTTCGACTCTGCTCCATGATTTACTTGCTATTGACACATGAATTTAATACAATTGTCTGTTTTAGAAATAGAATTGAAATGTCAGTCCAACAAAAGGAGACAAACAAGTATTTTTGTGATTTGATCAAGTATTTTAGGCCTTTTTCAGTCAATTTGATCCCATGAAATTTCAAGGGATGCTCTCTCCTCGATTAGCTACTGAGAGAGCTCCTCCTTAAGAAATTCCCCTGCATACAATTCCCGTAATGTTTTTTCCTTTTTCGTTAATTATCATTGTATTAGTGGTTAATTATGTTGGTTTAATTTTCTAATATTGTTGTATTTAGTGTAATTGTTTAATTAGAATGTTGTTGTATGTAGTGGAGTTTTAAAATTATATATGAACTGAATTTACCTCCATTTCCAGTGCTTGTAAGAAGCGAAGGCCAGAAAAATCACAAAAATACTTTAATATTGAAGCTTTCCTCTTTTAAAAAATAATTATCAAAATTGATCTTAGAATAATAGGCACAAAAAAGTCACCATCCGCCCTGGTCATTTAATCTCCACGAAAGTCATTAATTTCATGTGAAATACTGTTAAAAAAACAGGGGGTGCTCTCTCCTCGATTAGTTTGACTATTGAGAGAGCTCCTCCTTTAGTGATTCCCTTCATACAATAGTAATTCCCTTTATCTTTCCTTCTTATTTTGTTCAATGTACCTATCTTGTATTAAGGTAGGATACCTATGAAATTTGGCAAAAAATTGAAATCTTGAAAAAACTCTTTAACAATTTTTTTATGAAAGAGAGATGCCTTGTTGACATGTTTTTGGAGTTGATTTGACTAAGAATGTAGCATTTTTGAAAAAAGACAACTTTTTGCAACAGTAGTACATTTTTGTTTCCTTAGTTACGGCCCTAGCAACGAAAATTGGGATTTTGTTTCATAATTTTTCTTGTTTTATAACCCCCAAAACTGCCCCCATGGAATGCATATTGGACCCTGGACCCTACTGCTTGTTTTACCACCTTATAATGAAAACGAGGCTGTGTGCAGCACGTTGCAGCTGTGGAAAAGTTTATTTCAACATGATTTTGGCGGATTTATGAATTGCAAATGGGATCGAAAAAGCGGAGATTAAAAAGCAGAAAAAGGTGCAAATTTCATGGAAATCAGTTTACAAAGGATTCTGCAACTATTTATTCTGATGAAGCCATAAATGATCCGCTTGGCAATTCAAAACATCAAGAGAAAACTGACGATGAACATAAGGTTGAAGGCCATCAGCTCAATAGGCCTAGAGTAGTTTCGGGTATCATGGAACACTTAAGGGAAGAACTTAAATCGTCACCTCAATTCAAGACAAATTTGGCCACACTTGGTATTAGCGATTAGGCCTAAGTATGCTCTAACTTTTCATCAACACATTCTATTTCTCAAACGTTTGTTGTCGATAAGCGAGCCAAAAACTTGAGCCCCGGTCGAGTCGGGCATTGTGGAACGCTGTCGGGTATTATGGAACAAGGTTTTTCTTTTGTTTGTATACGGGCCTCTATTTCAAACGTCGCAAGAAAATGGCGACCAGAAATCACGTTCATCGGATGTCCTTCGTTATCAGCGATACAGACAGTACACCAAAAAGTGGAGCAGCCTAACTTTAACAAAAATATGGCGACGGATGATTGAAGAGTTGCAGCTTGTGCAATTGGTGAGCTTTTTTCCCACTTCCAGGCCGCCAGGCTTCATTTTCTGAAAAATTTTCCACAACACCCGATGTCCCATGATACCCGAAACCACTCTAGGCCAAGATTGGATGAAAAGGACCCAGAGATTGAAGTGGAAAGACAGGACCTGAACAGCTGGATCTAGATGATGGAGAACGATCTGATTTCAATATTTTGATTTATTTTCCGAAACTGCAGTCACTGTTCAATAAATTTGGAAAGTGTCATCACTGCAGTTCATCTGTCAAGTTGCATGTAGATTTATCTCGAAAGAAGGGATTCTGTCATACGACGGAAGTTTTTTGTGATAGCTGTAATGAAAAGGAACATTTAGAAACATCAAAGCTTCAAAATAATCTGACAAGAGGGAGGAGGGGTAGACCTTATTATGACATAAATCTGCGAACAGTCATGGCATTTCGTGAAATTGGTAAAGGTTATGAAGCAATGACAAATTTTTGCACTGTCATGAACATGCCAAAACCAATGACAAGATGCACCTATGACAATTGCATAGATGAGATTCACTGGGCATATATTCAAGAAAAAGAGATTTCATTGCAGAAAGTTGCAGCCAGTGTTAATTCTACTAATATGCTGCAAAACAATACCACAAAGCTAGATCCATTGGACTGTACAGTCTCTATGGATGGATCATGGCAGACACGTGGGTACTCATCTATTAATGGTGTTGTTACATGTATGCATGAGAGCAAATGTCTTGATTATGAAGTTTTATCAAAGCACTGCAGGATGTGTGCAAGGTGGAGAGCAAAAGATCAAACCTCAAATGAGTACTTGTTGTGGAAAGCAAACCACAAATGTCCTGCAAATCACAAAGGTACATCTTCCTCAATGGAATCAGCTGGAGCAATAAACATCTTCCATAGATCAGTTGCAAAGTACAATCTCAGGTACACCAAATATCTGGGAGATGGAGATAGCTCGTCATTTTCAAAAATAGTTGAATCAAAGCCATATGGCCAAGATTTCATCATCAAAAAACTTGAGTGCATTGGCCATATACAAAAGAGGATTGGCTCAAGACTGCGACAATTAAAGATTGACCATAAAGGGAAAAAACTCACAGATGGAAAAGGCATTGCAGGAAAAGGAAGGCTTACAGATTCTGCAATTAACAAGCCCCAAAACTACTTTGGAATTGCAATCAGATCTAATACAGATTCAGTTTATGCTATGAAGAAATGCATCTTTGCATCCCTATTTCATAATTCAATGTTAGAAGTGGAAAAGCGGCATAGATTTTGTCCCCGTGGCAAAGACAGCTGGTGCATATGGCAAAAGGAGATGGCAGAAGAGAAAGATTCAGTTTTTGAGCCACAGCTTAGCTTGCCAGAGGCAATATTTGAAGTTTTGTTACCAGTATACAAAGACTTAACACCAGAAGACTTACTTAACAGATGTTTACATGGCAAGACGCAAAATGCGAATGAAGCATTGCATGGAATGATTTGGCAGCGTTGCCCTAAAATATTCTATAGTGGAAGGAAAGTAGTGGAAATTGCAGTAGCCAGTGCTGTTTGTTGTATGAATGATGGTAGGCAGGCAATTAAGAATGTTATGAACACCATGGCTCTTGATGTAGGTGTGCAAGCAACAGAAGCACTTGATAGGAGTTCAAGGAAAAGACGGAGAGCTAGTATGCGCCGTCAATCAGAGGACACTAAAAGGAGAAGAAAGCAGCTGAGGGGGATTAAAAAGGGGTGGAATGACTTTTTTGCAGAAAAAGAAGGGGAATCATATGCTGCAGGAAAATTCTGAACAGCTGACTTGCCTATAGACCTTCAAAAACTACTTTCAACACTTAAAAAAAGCAATTGCAAACTTTGCGATTTTACCCATATTTTGCATCTTGGACCAAGATATTTCAAAATCGGTCTTATCTATTTAGGTAAACCTTTTTGTTTTATATTATAGACACTGTTCTCCTTGGTCTCCACCAAAACAAGATCTGTTAAATGAAAAGAACTATCATTAATTCTCATACAAAAATCTCTGAAAAAGCAGACTTCCAAGTGTACCACCTTAAATGTTATTTAAAAAATTCAAAAAATTTTTTCCTTGGTGGAGACCAAACAATAGGCTTCTGCCACTTGTAAGAACCAATTTCCAGCCTTTTACAGTGAGTAGGTAATGCAAAATGGCTGCCACAAGCAAAGTACTGTTTTTGCAAATTTTGGTTGCCATAGCAACACTTGTGAGCCATGTTGAAATTTTTTCGTCAAAATTTTGTGTACTTTTATATGCCCTATCTGAATCACTATCCTGGGTTTGTCTATCTGGTCCCAGAAAAGATTTCATATTTTCATAGGTGTCCTACCTTAATTTGTTTCTTCTTCCTCTTAGTGATGTATCAATTTTCTGTATCTCATAGTCCTGTAGTTTAGTTATTTGTCTGTTTGTTTATTTGATAAATTGACTGTAGCGGAATTTAAAACATATGAAACTGAACGGAACAGAACTGAACCGAACCGAACCGAACCTAACCGAACCGAACTGAACTGAACTGAACTGAACTGAACTGAACTGAACTGAACTGAACTGAACTGAACTGAACTGAACTGAACTGAACTGAACTGAACTGAATCTCTTGGCTGTCAAGCAAATATTGATTCATTGCAATCCATAAGAGTACTATAGATTTTCAAAAGTGGGAACATTTTCTGGCTCACCGGGTATAAATGAGGACAGGTAATATTGCAACAGGATGTACTTGTTTTGATTGACACCCATGTACAAAACAATTAGCGATTGCAGGCAGAAGGAAGTCTATGCTAAGTCGGTCAAGTCATAAACAAAACAAAACAAAAGTCAGCCACAAAAATTGCTTTGAAAGCTAACTGGCTAGCTCACTGATTGTGCATTCCAGAACTATTTTCAAGTGCAAACATGAGCATATGTTGAAAAAAGAAGGACATATCTAAACATGTGCCTTGGGCATTTTATTTTTTTGGTTCATAAGCTGAGCAGTTATTGTTCTGATCAGACTGAAACATATGAGAATTCGGTCGCCTCCCAATTGGCGTTTGGATGCTACGTTTTATGGATACCAGATACCGATGGCACGTCCCCTGTACCCAAAATATGTAATGGTTCCCCGGGCGGGGGGCCGGGAGTCCGGGGCTGTCTTTCATGTAAGTTTCGCAGCTTGAAACTATTAAGGGAGCTGTCATAAAGAATGAAACAGAGGGGGGCGGAAGGGATTTCAAAATTTGTTGTAAAATCATGTAGCCCGATGGAAGAAACAGAAATTGTTTTCATAGCCCCTTAAACATCTGCAAAATTATTTGATGACCCCACCAGGGCTTCAAAATGAACTCTGCCAATACTGTATTTGTGGGATCCAGTATAACATTTTAAGAAGGCAGGGAGGTACCTGCAGATACCACTAAATCAGACACTGAGAGAGAGAGCAACATCAATGATCAAGAGAACAGAAAAAGTGACGCTGACAATGTTTAAAACATTTGAAAAATGTTGAAAACAAATCCGAAGAAGTACAGCTTCATGGCCCATGTTTATCACTTGCAGTAGTTTGTTAGCCCAACATTTTCCATCCAATAATTTTGGTGACCCTGTCAAATCCCTTCCGCCCCCCTCTGTTCCATACTTTATGACAGCTCCCTAATATCTCTGTTTTGTGACTTTTCAGGTTGATCAAAGAGGACTATCGCATTGTATTAGCTTGGCTAAAAATTTTTAATGAATTTTGCAAATGGATTTCTTTGTCGTTTTAAGTGCTGTGTGAAGTTTCTAAGAATAAGGGAACTGTTTTTTGAATGTTACTTTGAAAGCTAATCAACGCTGTCCACCAAAAAGAAATTTCAGTGAAACCTGAATAAAATAGAAGGACATGTTTTGAGATATTTCATGGCAAGATCAAGAGAAATTACGGTCGGCTAATTACTTATTTCAGAGCAGAATAATGAATTAGGAATGAAAATCCAACCTTTCTAGATGAAACTGAAGCTGTCATGAGAAGTTGCAGGTGGATTTTCACTGAATGTTTTCAATATTCGTGCAAAATATATTTTTCAACTCATGGCATGGGCTGCGGACGATTGCAAGGTTCGCGGTGGACTCCAAGGAAGTGATCTACGATCCCCCAACAACCTACCCTGGGTACCAGAGCCAAAAAATAATAAAAAGAAAAAAATAAGGAAGGAAAGAAAGTTTTCTTCCTTCTCTCTTTTCCTCTTACCAATTTCCTTTCATCTCAATTTCGAGGCTCTGGTACCCAGGGTACCAACAACCAACCTTCTTGATTTAAAACAGTTTTATTTATATTATGTTTCATCTGGCGGTTGAGTAAGAAAAGTTAAAAGTTTGGTGGATTATGGCATAAAAAGTAGCCAATATTCAAAACTAAAATGTTATTCAATCAATCAAAGACTAGCTTAGATGTAAAAATTTAGTTTGCTGAAATCTACCGGCCGGGGGGGGGGGGGTTCTCGGCTAAATTTCAGATAGGGGTGTTCCACCGACAGTTTCACAATGTTACAGTTGGCTAGACCAACTTTTGTAAAAATGACGCCCTTGGCTAGACTAAATTCTACATCAAAATTGCCATGAGTCGGCATTTTCTAGACAAAAATTGCCAAATTTTCTCCTTCACTAGAACAAAATGTTGGGTTTCTATACAGGCATTACCAAAAAAATTTGACTTTTCTTGGACCAAAATTGCCAAAAGCATACCGTTGCTCAGACTAAGAATGCCAAAGAGTATACCCTTGGCCAGACTAGAAATAAGTATACCCTCGAGGGCGGCCCATCCCCAGGTGCTTTAACTATGGAAGAACACCCCGTGCTAAGGGAGCTGTCATAAAGAATGGAACAGAGGGGGGTGGAAGGGATTTCAAAATTCTGCGTAAAATGATGTAGCCCAATGCAAGAAACAGAAACTATTAACATAGCCCCTAAACATCTGCAAAGAATGATTTGATGACCCTATGGCCTAAATATGAACTCTGTGGCTCAGAAGATTCTTCAAGAAAACTTGTTAGCTCTTTACAATTCAACTTGCTTCTCATGCATCTACTATCAGTACTGTATTTGTGGGATCTGACAGGGATAAGGCAGGGAGACCTGCAGATACCACTGTATTAGCATAGTATTAGAAACTGAGATGGAGAACATTGATGATCAAGAGAACAGCAACATTGACGCGGACAATGTTTGAAACATGTGTAAAAATACTGAAACAAATCCAGAAACAAATAGCTTCATGGCCCATGTTTATCATTTGAAGTAGTTTGTTAGCCCAACGTTTTCCATCCAATAGTTTTGATGACCCTGTCAAATCCCTTCCGCCCCCCTCTGTTCCATAATTCATGACAGCTCCCTAAAGTCACTCATCTTTTGGACCCAAAAATACGGAAAATGCTGGTAAGGGGTTTGTATAGGAACGACAATTCCAATTTCGACTCTGCTCCATGATTTACTTGCTATTGACACATGAATTTGATACAATTGTCTGTTTCAGAAATAGAATTGAAATTTCAGTAGCAAGTAAAGTATGGACCAAAATCGAAGATAGAATTCTTGCTCTCATACAAGTCTCCCTGCCAGCATTTTCCATATTTTTGGGTCTAAGAGATGAGTAATTTTACCCAACAAAATTTTCACATCTAAGTGATCCTTTTGTCTGATAGACTGACATTTGGTTTTGAATGTCAGCCACGCAGCTCATTAAACGTTTTAAAACTCCTCTCAATAATCCGACCCCCTGCTAAGTCCTTTTTTTGGAATACATGACCCAATAGGTTTATCCCACCTTTGTCAATTGAGGGTTGGTCTCAGCAAACTAAACTTTCACAAATTCAAGCATAATTTTAGGGACACTATAAACCCATTGTGCCCATCGAACGATGGCATCGAGGATACGGAACATTTCTTGTTGCTCTGCCCTTCCTTTGCAGTGCTGCGAAGAGGTCTTCTCACTGGAGTGTTAGCTCTGTTACGACCATATGGGTATGTCAACAATACTAACGAGGCCCTCATGCAAGTCTTACTGTATGGTGATAAGAACCTTCCTAATGACCTCAATAAAAGCATACTTCTTCTAACTTTAAATTTTATCCACCAAACTGGTCGACTTGATTAGAATATATCAAACTCCATCCAAAGCTTTTCAACCACCATAGCCTCTTTAGCAAATTTTTGTTGTTTTAGTCACGTGTATTGTTTGATTTATTCTTTCTTTCGTCTCGTTTTAACGTCAGTAGTTTTTACCTTTATGTTTTGGCTGCAGGGTAGACTAAATGCTTTTGCTCCTTGCGGTATCGTTCTAGTAGTATAGTAGAGTAATTTTGTAAGTAGAGTAGTTAGTAAAGTAATTTTGTTAGTAGAGTATTAAGTAAAATATCATTGTAAATTTTTATTGGAATAAAAAAAACGTTTTAATATTTGACTCACCCGGTACAACAACAAAACGGACTATGCAAATGAACTAAAATGCAAACTTTCCCAACTTGAAAATCATATTATTATATAACATAGAAACATGGTTAAATATATGTTCTTAAAATACAAGTGTTATATCTACATGTCACCGTCAATTCATCGGCAATAAAAGATCGGATAATATTTTATGGGATCAACAAAATACAATTCAGACTGTATTTTTCTCTGCACTGCAATGTAATTATTAGTATTACTATTGTTACCTCAATATGAAATTTCGTCATATAGATTCAGTTTGTGGACTGGCCAGTCGGAAGGACGGGCATGATTTGTGCAAGCTAGCAAGCAACAGTTATTCATTAGCGCAGGCTGGGTAGGCCTATGTGGCAGCGGCAGCTATACAACTGATGTGGGCCGGCAGCACCACGGCTTGTGCTCTCAGAGTTGTCTCCGAGTCCTCATTTACCGACCTAGAAAGGATGGACAGTTGAGTTGGATGTTGGCTCAAGTTTACGACTTTTAATTTTTTAATCAACTGGTGGGGTGGCCGAGTGGTTACGGCGCAGTGTTTCGAATCTTGTGGCGTCCGATAAATATTCTTTTCAGGATAGCTATTTCATGTAAATTTGCGATGACCGTACAGTTACACCTATGGAAGGCCTGATAAATAATAACGGTTATCTAGTAGAAGGTTCCACGAAGTAAGCGAAAAACCGTAAATCGTTAGTTTAAATTCCAATTTTCCGCAACCGCGTAGCAATGCAAAAACCGTATACCGCACTGATTTTCCGCCTAACCGCCTAACCGCCACACTATAATAAACCCCCAATATGAGTATCAGAAGTAAACTGCTCGAAGTTTAAGTGAGGTCCAGACTCACTTGTGTAACACAAACAGTTCTCCCTAGCGAAAAGCAGATGAGAAAACTTGAACCAATGTTGGTACTGATTACTTTCCAATATGATGAGAGTATTGCGTATTTGTAGCCGAAGTGTGTGAGCACCTAGGTACGTGCCTAACTGGCAGCCACCTTGGTTTCTAACGCACGCAGCCTGTGTCACGTGACACACCTAAATTTCCCTTACTAATCACAGGGGGAAATTGAACGGTACAGCTACGCGGCCAAATATTTAGCCGGCCAAGTACCGGCCGATCGGCCTCATGTAAACACAGCCTTTAAGAGGGCTGGCCCTTCTCATATAAACAGCCCCTAAAGATTGGGAAGCAATGTTAGACAGAAACGAATCAGACATTAAAGAGAATCGACATGGTTAAAAGCTGGCCCGGGCCAGGTCAAAAATATAATCTATTGTACTCGACAGCTCAGACGCATCCGGTTTCATTGTGTAGCTAAAGAAACAATGGATTTGTGGGCGTTTCTCTGGCCTATTTTTTTTTTTTTTTTTATACATCAAGCTAAAAACTTACAATACATATTACCTAATAACACTACCTACAAAATACTTTACCCTACTACTAAAACAATACCATTTGGAGCGAAAATTTACGTCTACCAAATGGCAACATAAAACTAAAAACACGAACATAGCACTAGACGTGACGACATTGAAAGACAAAGATAGCACATAAACTACACGTAACTACTACAAAAAAGAAAGAACGTCTAACTAAGAGGGGAATTAATTGACCTAATCGGCCAAGGTTTGCTTCACCCATCCCGAGTCATGTGACCAAACTCTTGCTGTTGTACTCATGGCACATGGGATAGTGACTATGGGATATACCTATGTCTATTCCCTTTAAGTCATACCCTAAAATAGAACCGATTCAAGAGAACATGTTCAGCGATCAGGAAATAACTCAAGACCAAATTTCCTTTTGTCGTCACTCCAGACGACCAGCGCTGCTTCTGGCAATGTTAAGCGAACTTTGTCCATTCGGCACACTTTTACCACTGTTATTTTTCTAAATCTTAACAATTTGTGCCTTGTTTTTAAAATGTCTTTCATGAAATGAGGTTCGTGGTTTCTTGCACAAAACTTAGCTTCGAGACCATAGCTGTGGATTTATTTAATATAATCATCAATAATCAAAAGGTGTGGCTGATGAGAATCGCTCAAATAATTCTATTAGGTTCCTTATTTGTCCTCTTTGTGAACAGGGAAGCTGCGCTTTGTGTGTCGTGCATCTGCTAGTCCTACTAGATCTGCCAGAACCAAAATCTACTCCTTTTACAAATAGTCATCAAAGTTGTGTTATGACACTTATCATTACAACTTTTTCATCTGCTTTGTCAATGATCTAAACATGAGCAATAGGACACCCAATGTGTATCAGTTTGCAATTTATATCAGAAGCGAGCCACCTTAACTCATTGTTTTTTGTGTTTTGAACTTGCATACAACCACCATTCACTGTTTCATAATTTTGAAATTTTTCGGTATTGAGCCACCTTAAATGCAGAGCCACCTCGGTTAAGAGCAGAGCCACCTCGATGTAAAAAGTAATTTGTCAATTGAAAAATGTTGATGATATCTTCAACATGTCTAATTTTTCGCTGACACCCTACAGGTGCATCTCTTTGCAAAAACAAGTGCTCTTAAACGTTGCGTCAGTCGTGCATAAATATTGACATCAATCCCAATACTCCTGTGATTCGCATGTTGTCCAAACTATAAAACTTCGCACGCGGCTTTGAGGAATCCTGCCTAAAGGCTGAGTCCTATCCCAGTTAGTAGAATTTTCCAAGCGGACTGAAGATCAATTGTTTACTACGGAAATATTGCTCTGAATTTGAGTAGAATGTACGCATGACAAACATTTTATTGTGTAAAATTGAGTCCGGTCGGAAATTTCTACTGAGTGAAAATTATCCTTAAAGCTTGCTTCACAGTAGGTCTTTTGGGTCATTAGGCTTGTCCAGAAAGATCCAGAATATAAAGGACTCAAACTCTTGAGTCTTTGCCTTTGGGTCCTTCTGCACGACCCTAACAACCCAAAAAGATCTAGTGTGAACCAGGCTTAAGCTATTGGCAAAATGAACTCGTTGTCAAATATAATGCGTAATGACAAAGACCTAAATTATTAGCAAAACTTAAAAAATGGAATCAATATGTTTAGAAACTGGCCCAGCCACCCGGGCGTAATTAAAGCTATTATCTATTGCATTTGACAATGCTATGTGTAGCAAAAGAAACAATGAAATAGTTGGCTTTTCTTAACCCTATTCTAACCGGCGGCGGTTTCGCCTCCTCCTGAACTTTCTTTAATAGCTCCTAAAAGATAATAGCTATAGCAGTGCAACTTCCTGACTTTTATCATAATTTGATTGGAAATCAGAAAAAAATTCAATACCAATTGTTAAACCACGTGACCATCACATACCCATATTTGGAGAGTGGTCACAAAGAAAATCCTTAAATGGCTCCAACTTCTTTAGTTTGTGTTGAATCTCATCAGTATATATAAATACATATATATGATTCGATTTGTCTCGACGAGTACTTTCATTTGATAAATAATTACATATATTTGCTGACGTCAGCAATTTATAATCTCTATGACGTCATAAACCTTTATGACGTCATATTCCTAATAACTTGGTAATTTTTATATGAAAAATCATGTGATTGTTTTAGATATTGCTAAAAGTGCGTGATTTCACCCAATATATGCGAAATTGATTATGGTTAATCATAATTATTGACCAAACAATTTTGTATTGAATCAAATTGTCCTTATCTAATTAGTTAGTTCATTAAGAACCACAAATATTCATATGGAACTATGTGAAATCTTAACCTAAGGCCATCAAGTAAGTATCTGGATTGTTTTAAGCCTATTTTAACCAGTTACTTGATAGGAATCTACCATTTTATTAATGGCTCAACTTCGTCAAAATTTGCACTACTCTTGGTTGCTTTGCCTAGCAACCAATCACGTGATTAGAAATTGACTGATACTACTTTTTGATTCTCCTTTGTTTAATAATGACACATGGCAAGTTTCATTATCATAGTTATTATAGTTCCGAAGATAATTGGGGGAACTTTCGCCCATTGTAGAAAATCACTTTTTCCCCGGTTAAAATAGGGTTAAACCTATTCATAGTCAGGCCCGTCGGAAGCGAGGGGGCTGGGGGGCTTCAGCCCCCCCCAATAATTTGCTGAAGTTTCTTGATTTTTTAAGTGAAAAGGCTGTAAAAGCCAAGGTCGTAAGAATCAAGATTCAAACGCGTATATATTCGAGGAAGCTGCCAAAATCGATCCAAAATGCAACACTTTTGATGTCATGCAAGTCGAAATTTCAGAATTTTCGTGGAAAGACCATCATTAGCTGTGATCCTTTGCTTTCGTCAATGGCACTTTTTCCAAACATGGGGCGTTTTCCAACGATCTAAAGGGGCGTGTTCATGAAAACTTTTCCCGGGGGCAAGCCCCCGGACCCCCATTTTTGCTCGCTTCGCTCGCACCTCGTTCCAGCCCCCCCCCCAATATCAATTTCGTTCCGACGGGCTTGATAGTGGCAAGATATTTTAACGTGACAGTTGGTACGAGCATCTAGATCTATTCCCTTTAGAAATAATAGTGTAAAACGAAGAGCATTTCAATTACTCGAAGACACGTACGAGCTTTTTTCAGAACAAAAGGACTTTTACGGATTTCGATGGATATTTCTTGAAAACAAAAGGATGAGGTTTACGAATTTTTTTGGGAGTGAAATGCCCCTCGGTGTAGTTATTGGTCCTTACTGCAGGGCATATTTTAGCATTCATAGTGAAAGAGAAATTCCCCACAGGCCCTTTCAATGAACCCACCAGTCCTGCCCGATTTCCTCACCTGAGAAGTGCCCGATTAGTCAAAAACTTCCTCGGAATATCATTAACGTAGATTGAAGACAGATCACCAGACAGATTTTGTAGAAGACTGGCTGGTATAACAAAAAATGGATTCAACATCAGAAAAAGATCCTATAGCAAATATATTGTTGAACCTTTATTCTTGATCAATATCAACTAACCATGTGTTTTCAACATAGTAGAACACTGTTTATTCCCATATGATGTTTTAAATGTCAAGAAACATATCTGCCGCAGTGTTAGCGACTACATTGATAATTCATAGATTCAAAAAATAAGAAACCAATTAAGAAACTTTTAGTGTTAAGATGGACAACATTTCATGTTAAGTTAAGAAACTATTAGTACTATGGCCCAATCCTGGTTTCTTATAAAAAAAACGTGTCCCATACATACGTTACACCAATCTAATCATTTCCATCTTGACTTTGCTCCATTCTCTGTTTCTTTATTGATTCATTTCAAGATGAAATTTGATTGATGATATCGAATTAAGGGACCCGTGTAAGTCTTGGCCTGTTTTGCAATTACGTTTGTTTTATTCTGTTTATTTTGTGAATAAATAATTAGAAATTTATGTCCGCTGCGAGATGTCATTCTGGTTTGAGATTTTGATTCTTCATTTAACTTTAACGTACCATGAATTATTTTTGCCTAAGTTCAAATCGATCATAGCATTGCAATTGAAAACATCGGATTCATTGCCTGTTCTTTAGTGAGAATGGCGCCATCGGAACTCATTAAAATGCCCATATTTTATTTCGTAAAAGACAGTCGGGCGATGGAATTACTTTTACTCATGAATATCCAATCATATGATTTCCTCTATCACTTCGCGCTGAGAATCAAATAAAAATTGCGTCTCGACTTGTGATGGAGCTTGCCGTCTCGGCTGACAGGCTATTCCTAATTTTTGCACCTCGATATAAAAAGCATTTTTGCCGATCTATGGATGTTTTCTTTGGTAACATTAAATAATATTTGATGCCAAAAATATTATGGACGTAAGCATGTATCTAATGATATCCATTTCGATTTGAAACACAAAATTCAAGGAAGTGCCTCATTTTATTGTTTTAATCATTATACTGGTAATCATGATAATCATAACTTATTTCTTTGTATTGTCATAGCAACAGAAACAATAGAGTTAATTTGATCAAGTTTAATGATCATAGCTACTTTTACAGCAAAGAAATAGAGGAGAGTGGAATCCCACCCGAAGCAATTACTCGGTACGACGGCGGGCCAGCGCGGCGCCGTAGGCGTCGCGCGGCACGCCTAGTTATTCATAATACCCGATTACATGTTTTCCTTTTTACCTGAAGCGCTACAACTACAATTTTACCCCTACTACGCTTACAGAAACAAATTAGTTCCGTACTGATCTTATATGGTCACGGGTTGTAGGAGAAATCTTAGGCCACTTACGAATTAACTAAATTGGTATGGCAAAAGGAATGTAAATCAATTTGTCCCCTTCTTGTGTTTGTCTTCTGGGGCAGCAAATAAGCTTGCAAGCTATGAGATTTTGTAAGTTGAGATTTCGGCGAGTTGAATTGAAAGTTGATGTGTTAGACCTGAAAAAAGCTTATTTGCTGCCCCAAAAAGTAAAGAAAAAGACGAACACAAGAAGGAGACAAGGTGATTTACATTCTCTCTGTCATATATTTGAACATTCTACTCAAACTAGTGCTGTTGAAAAATGTCTTATTATATTATCGATATGTCAAACTTGGTTAAGTAATTTACCCGGTTAATTGAATGGACTTTTGCCGCAAGTGGCTTGAATTTTTAAATGCTTTGCTTACACTCCCTTAAGTGCTCTGCTGTATCTTATCAAAGCTGTATTCATATTTAGTGTCGTTAAAACATTTGCTGGATGGGTTGGAGCGGCCTCTCCTTGTGGCCAAAAATTGAAATCACAAATTGCCTGACTTAATCATATCTTTGCTTTTAAAGCGGTTTTGAACTAAGCAATTTCACCATTTCTACAAATCTCTTCGCAGTGAAGCTTTTAAAATCATGGAAAATTGTTTCTGTAGATTAGAGCGGCATTTTCTTCATGGCAAATATTTTGGCGACAAATGCAGCCTTAAGATAAGTTCCTACGAACAGCTCTTGGCTTTTATAAACAGTGACAGTGGTGGACTTACAGAAATCATCCAACCTTCCGGTAATACGGTTTCTTGGAAATCAGAGATAGAAATTACCTAGATTTGCTGCAGAAAGCCCCTTCCAAAAGCATGCAAAATGATTGAAATCTAAGAAGAAACTCTCCTTTGTTTACCTTCCTAACTAAAATGATACCTATATGAATTCAGAGACTTGTTCAGGCTCCCAAAAGGATAGCACACGCTAAAGTGTGCTCTAGGCATTGCTGCAAGGTAAGAACATTAAGGAAATTGCGCGCGATTTTAGCAGGTATTTTAACATTTCTCGAAGGGACATTTTTTTAGAATATCTCTTGTAAAATCTGTTAGAATTCTAAAACAATTGAGCGTATCAATTGTTGAATATTTGCCAATATCATGTTTTGATATCCTGAGAGCAGAAATCTACCAAGAATTGAAAAGGAAATTTCATTGGCTCAAAAAGAATCTAGGGGAGCACCCAGTAGATCTTGTTATGGACAAATGTTGTTTTTTTTTGGGTTGTATTTGTTTTATGTTAGGTCTGTTATGGACCGTTATGTTAGGTCCGTTCACGGCCCCCTGAAAAGCAGTTCTCATGGACTGACGGGGCTACCGTGCCTGTGCCTAAATCGGTAAAAATTAATGAAAATAAAATGAATGAAATTATGGACGCTTGACCATTATGGAAAGGCGAGGGACCATTATGGAAAGGCGAGGGACCATTATGGAAACAAAGTCGCACTGACCTTTTAATGCTATCCCTGCCATTTTAAACTGCGGGTGTTTTTAAACAGATTTTGTAGCATTTTGCCAATGAATTAATTTATACTTGTAAATATTGAAATTAGACATGTTCTTTTCTTAGATTTTGTAATCATTTTTGAATCTAATTTTGAATGGCAAAAATAATAAGACACACAGACACACAGACACTTGATTTTAATTGGACAGTATTTTCTGGCTTTGATTGGACAGTATTGTAGATTATTTGATCACGTGACTGTAGGAGAAAACTAGGATTATCATTAAATGTAAAGAAAACGTACTGCATGGCTACATCGAAGAAGAAAGAAACTCCCAGGTGTCATTTGATTTCAGCTGGTGTAGTCATCAAGCAAGTAGAACAATTTAATTATCTAGGTAGTATGCTGACAAGCGATGGCAGATGTGAGACAGAAATCAAACGAAGAATAGGAATCGCGAAGAAATCATTTAAAGACCTGAGCAATATTTTAGCAAACAGAAAGATCAATTTCGATACCAGGAAACGGATACTAAAGTCTTATGTGTGGTCAGTTCTATTATACGGGTGCGAAACATGGAATATAAGTAAAAACATGGAAGAAAGATTGTCATCTGTGGAAATGTGGTTTTACAGGCGAATGCTAAGAGTATCATGGATGGATAAACTAAGTAATCAAACAATATTATAAAGGGTAGAAACACACAAAACTTTAGTTACAACAATTACAAAGCGACAAATGTCATTTTTTGGTCATGTATGCAGAAAAGAGAAACTAGAATATTTGGTCAACACAGGGAAGTTTGAAGGGAAAAGAGCACGGGGCAGGCAAAGACAAGGCTATGTTGCTAGCATGAAAAGAAGAATGGAACAATCTTGGACAGAGAATAAAATGATACAAAGTACAAAGGATAGAGATATTTGGACTACCATGATCGTCAACGTCGGTGGGCATGACACTTAGATAGATAGACTGTAGGAGACATGAGAAATTCTTGAGTGAACATGTTGAGATATACCCTGAGCCAAAAAATAAAAATGATAAGAAGAAGAAAATAAAGAAGGAAAGAAAGTTGTTTCCTTCTTTCTTCCTTCTCTCATTTCCTCTTGACAATTTTCCTTTCATTTCAATTTTGAGGCTCTGGTACCCATAGTAGTTGAGATACGGATGTTTTGTTGTGCAGTGGTAATCAGAATTTGGCCAGATTTTGCAACGTGTGAGATTAGCAGCCGAGCGTTCTGTTTATTTGGTTGAGTTCTGTTTATTTGGTTGAGGTTCGATAAAGAGACATGCTAATACTTTTTGACAGACTTGTATATATATATATAAAATATTCGTATGCATGGCTCTGATGAAGGCATTAAGCCGAAACACGACAAAGCAAAAATGGCTCCTGTTTTGGTGTAAGACTTGGGATCTGAATGACTTCAGATTTCTCCAAACTTTCATTGCGCTTGAGCGGCGCAGTGGAGTTTTGGAGAGTCTGTGGACACGAAGGTACCGAGTTCGATCCCGTGCAGGAGCACATTTTAATTCTCCAATTGTGGTAGCCTACTCGTGATAAATTAAATATAGATAATAGTATATAATTAGTAAATAATTTATATATAAGAACACTCGCTATTGCTGAATTTCATAGTAAATACTTGCTGGTTTTGTTTGATCGTACTACGATCGAAGCTACTTTGCACTTTAGAGACCGGAGAAATATAATACAAATTTCTCTGGAAAAGTGCATGCATTTACTATTTATATGAAGGATACCAATATTACCTTTTATTCTTTCCTTGATTTTCTGTTCTTGATAAATCCTTCAAAATATCAGCTCAACATTTTCGCTCCACCACTAGGGATTCTGACGTTCAAATGCATCAAGTTATCTAAATTTGTTGAGCAGAGTAAGGATAGAGATAACTTATCTTTCTAGCTAGCGTTTCTCCCTTAAACTGTTTCGCATAGCAATAAGACTTGCACGTGCTCTCTTGTATTGAAAACTATGTGCCTCTTTCAATAGACGGTGTTCTCAAATATTTTTATCTGAACACCCACGATGTCATAACTATTGGCTGAGCATAAGTTTCAACTCTTCAAAAAGCTGGATGTAAACTTCTATGACCTATTTCTTTGAATTGAATGGCTTAAAAAAGCTTGAGCTATTTTACAGTATGTCTGTCTTTGGACTTTTCTGAAATCTTCAATACTTTCAGAATTACAGTGTTTTTCTTCTTTTTTTTACCCTGGGTACCTTTCATCTAAATTTCGAGGCTCTGGTACCCAGGGTATTCTTTTTTAAGAATTCAAGAAAATTTTCGAAATAAACGTCAAACTATCGCAATTTCTAAACCTGTTGACGAAAGATCAAATAATTTTGAAGCAAACCTTAGTTTATTGATGCCTACAATATGGTACCAAGCAAAACTCTTTCACTCTTCTGCTTTGTGATTTAAAAATTTGATGACGTCATATCATAAAATGAGCTGAGATATGAAATAGGCTGTAATTTCGACAAATATTCAAGATTTCTGAAAATTCCAACAGTAGAATTATAAAAGTTTCTAAAATTTCTTCAAGTCACTCAGTTGAAAGAAACAGGTCATTGAATTTTACACTCGCTTTTTACACCGATTTAAAGATTTGGAACCTGTGCTTATTGGGTGTAAAACTCGCTTTCCTTTTCAAAAACTCAATAAGAACGAAGCGCGCAAATACTTTTGCCACATTCTTTCGACTAAATTGATCGAGGGGAGGTTTCAATGCTAGAGGGAAGAGATAGGCTTTTTGCGAGGAAACTTATGTGTCCCCCGTGCAGTGGGTTAAAGCTCATGCGCAGTAGGGTTTTGGGGCTTTTTATATCAGGAGCAATAGGACAATGTATTGATGAACGTAAAGCTTGGTTTCCACTAGGCGTCAAAGCGAGTTATTTCAGCGCGTTAAATTCTGTAAAATAAACGCGGCGCTAAACTGGATTTTTGAAATAGAAAAGTTTTCTTTCCAAGACCGAGAATCGCGATGAACTGCGTCAAATTCTTCGCGTTGAATCATAAAAAGACTTGTTACCAGATCTCAAATATCTAGTTATCAAACAAGAAATCAGTTAGATATTGACACTCCAAGGCAGAACCTAGAATTCTCCAAAAACAGTTTTTTCTATTCTGGTGCAAAGACGTGGAATGAAATCCCATTAGAAATCAGAACAAGTTCCACTATCACCCTATTCAAAAGGAAACTGAAGGAATTCCTACAAAATTAGCATCCTTCCCGAAGCACGATCCTTGGGAAGACCAGCAAAGTTGTAAGATTTTATATATATGTAAATAGACATTTGTATAGTTTCTCTTTTCTTTTTTAGCTGATAGGGTTTTGTGTTTAAATATGATAAAATGAAATGAAATTTCCATGAGGGTTAACAAATAAACGCAATTTAACGCGCTGACATAACGCGATTTAACGCCAAGTGGAAGCCAAGCTTAAAGGTTCATGGTTTTTTCGCTTCGCTGCCTTCCCTCTTAAGGCACCATTCTTGTATTGGCACGTGAGTCGATGACATGACTACGAGGAATTACAGCAAAAACCCGCATAAGAGAAACTGCAAATTAATGATCATCAGGCTGATTTTTGCCCAATTCAGCACAATATACCGGGTGAATCAAATCAGTTTACCCGATTGGTGAGCTGTGGAATGAATGAATGTGTAACTGTTGTTCAAAACTTAAATGTCTAATCTATCAGTTAAAGGTTAACTTAAATGAGAAGGTTTTGTTTGGTAAAATCATGAGTGGTGGGACACTAGTAAATTAGATTAGGTTAATTTAGCTTCTTTACCTACCTTGAAATGCCATAAGATTCTCTTCTTTGACATTGGCAGCCTTTCTCAGCCATAGTTCTTGCCTTGAACTGAAGAGCTCTATCACATGTGCTTTCAAGGCAAGAACTATGGCTGAGAAAGGCTGCCAATGTCAAAGAAGAGAATCTTATGGCATTTCAAGGTAGGTAAAGAAGCTAAATTAACCTAATCTAATTTACTAGTGTCCCATCACTCATGGTAAATTTGTCTTTTTTATTTTGAACTTATTTATACTTGGTATACAACCACCTCTCACTGTTTCGTAATTCTGAAATTTTTGGTAGCCAGCCACCTTAAGTGCAAATCCACCTTAATTGTAGAGCTCTTCGATTTTACTATTGATCAAAATTTCTATAAGCGTTCAAAAACAAGAAAAAGTCCTTCTCGATAAGAAAATTGTTTAACCTTCTTTGCAAGCTTTCAATGGCCAGTTTCCTTCGGCCACGTCCACGCGTATCCGGATATATTTGAAAACGCATCTTTTTTATATATTTATATTTCATATTTTCATATTTTAAACATATTTATACAGGGTACAAATTCAATAAGTATATTGTTTTACAATTTGGCCCTGTTGAAATTACAAAACCTATTAAACTATTTACAAATAAATTAGATTGAAATATATACATTTGACGACAATAAGCAATCTATAAACTTAAAGATTTTTTTACCCCAACTGTCTCAACCTTGATTTGAAAGAGTTTACCGAGGGGGCCTCTTTGATATTGTCGTTAAACTTGTTCCACATTTTGTACCACGGTAAGAGAATGCCTTTTGGCCACTTACTGTTCGCATTAACGGTATTGCAAGATCATTTTTAGTGTTTCTTTAGTGTTTCGTTTAGTGTTGTCCGTATGAAAAGATCTGTGTCCACACGAGGAGGGTTTTCGAAAATATTCCCGTTCACACGAAAACGCTGTAATGCTTGAAATTCGAAAACAGACAAACAAACTGCCGTCGCGTGATCCCCAAACATCCAAGCACATTTTCTGATGGGAAGGAAATCGATGCTGTGACGTCAGCGTTTTCGAAGGAAACAGCGCTTCAAAAAGATCCACTCAGAAGAGTTTTTTCGAAAAGCTTCGTTTTGGTGACCAAAAATGCTGTCTACACAGTCTACGTGTGGACGCAAACCCAAAACGGATAAAAAAGATGCGTGTTCAAAGCTGTCCGGATACGTGTCGATGGGGCTTTATTCTTACTAAATTATTTAGCAAAGTATTCTGTTTCGGTCCTCTTTCTCCTCTTTGTAATTAGTCCTCTTTGTAATACATTTTTCTTACTTGCATTACACATATCTTTCTATAAGAAATTGGTTATAAAAAAACTCAGCTCTCAGATCGCCAAAATATTAAGAAACTCCAGTACTGGGTAAATAGAAACTGTTCATCTTTATAGAATACGTATTTAACATGTATCTACTTTATTTCCAGTTGTTTCTTGCATAATAGTACTTGTAAAGTGATGTGTAAACATTGGAGTGGACAGGCTTCAAAGACACTGTTTTGAAACTTTTTTCAGGGAACACGTAGTGAACATGAAGATTGTTACGGATCCTTTAAGAAACTCGTAAGAAACTCTGAGTACTCAAAAATCCGATAATCTTAAGAAACTTTCAGTACTGGCCCAAATTCTTAGCTTCTTATAAAAAAATTCGTGTACTTGTATTATTCGAGTTACTTATAAACCACACTATGGCCATTTCTCATGAACTTTTCTACACATACATCCAGACGCTAAGAAATAGTTACGATAAATGATAAAACTCATGTCTATTACACTATTATAAGGCACTTGAAGTTCTGTAAGCCTTCAAAGTCTTTAAGGAGATTTCCCAAACACTTATAAACTTCAGACAATTCTCTAGAATTTGATCATACACGTATTTCTTCATAAGGAACTAACAATTTGGGCCAGTGTTAAAAGTTTCTTAAAATTATCAGATTTTAAGTACTCAGAGTTTCTTACGAGTTTCTTGAAAGTTCCATAGCAATCTTCATGTTCACTTCCAGTGCTTCCGTGAACATTTCAAAACAAAGATTTTTGGGCACTTCCACTGTTTAGACATTACTCAAGAACCTTTCGAATAATAATATGAGACAGAAAAAAAGTGAAAAAGAGTAAATATATGCTGAAGATTTCTTTTATGAAAATAAATAGTTTCTTAAGTCATATTTTCCCGATAATGGAGCTTCTTAATTTTTTGGCGATCTGAGAGTTGAGTTTCTTACAAGCAGTTTTTTTAAAAAATACGCATATTCATGTGTACTCTGAGGCAGGAATCCGTAGAGAGTTGTGCAGAATTTGAACATATAGATATGTAAACATAGAAAAGAAGCGTACACAAACTGGAAATAGAAAACAGATGTAAAAAAGACTTACTTCTCTTACTTTCCTGTTCAGTTCGCGCAGTTGATGAGTTAAAGGTTGATACGTTTGTTGCTGTTAGCAGACTTTCTTGGTGTTTCTGTTGACTTTTCAAACTCACCACCTACGCAATGATTGGCGATATCAGCGAGAAATTATTGAAACTGAAAACTTAATTGAGCACTTATCGCAACGAGATTTTCTTCGTTTAAGAGAAAAAGAGAATCTTCCTCGCTATGTCCAGAATGATTGAAGATGAACCATTACTTCCATCAAGGGGGGACGTGCATTAAAATCGAAAAGTGGTGGACAGAAAACTTTTGGGAAGAGAGCTTCAGATAATATGCTTTTGGACACTTTCTCGAGAATTTCGGACTAAAAAGATTTCGGACAAACAATTTTTGCACAATGCCAAAACATATTTTAAACCTTGTAATTTTACATTAGCTAATGTGCAACTTGAACTAACTATTTAGATGTGTCAAAAGCATAGGAAATAGTTCTGATACCACCAGATACAATAGGCTGCACGCAGCCTCGACCCAGTGTTGAGGCTGCGCACAAGCTTCTCTCGAGTACCGAATAAACGTGGGGGAGGTGAGAATAATCGATGGGGGTTGGAAATGGTTCGATATAACAACAATTGGGGGGCTGGAACAATCGGCGGGGTTATTTGGAGAAATTGAAAATAGTCGTATTCTTAGCTAAACACGTATCTTTTATATATTCATTTGAACAGTTATGTTACTGTTACATTTACCAACGAACTCTGATTCTGTTGAATGCGCTTCTCAAGACTTTTCCTTGCTTTTATTCAGAAATTATGTTTACTATCATTTCTTTTTTCCAAAATTGATAAAAGGGGGCTGGAACAAAAGCGGTTGGGGGTTCGAAAATTTAAAATCAATAAGCGGAGGGGGACGATTATTCAGTACTCGAGAGTAGTTTTCAAGACTGTAGACGAAAAGGCGAAGTCTTGTGCTCTCATACTGTTACTAACAACTACCATGTGGACATTCACTTTCGAGGCAGTATCGACGATAACAGTATTTCACTTTTTAATAGCAGAATGGGAGAAATTTGTGTTTTTCTCGAGCCCCCAGTTGCAATCTGACGAAGATAAAGGTCCGTTCATTGGTTTGCCAGTACGATTTTTGCGGGGATTTTTGACAAGCCACCTGTTAATATGGACACATATTTTGACGTCCCAACATCTAAATAGTTCTTTGCAGTGCAGTCATAAATTGGTTAAACTGAATCTTAGTCAATATTAACAGCCAGTAAAAGTACTCGATTTCTCAAAACACCAGCATTTGATTACTTTTTATACTTGATTTTCTCAAAATGTATTAATATCTTTGAAGCCAAAACCTCAACTTTCTTGAAATCACTCCATAAAAGAAGTCGAAAATTCATTTTATTATATTGGATTGATGAAACGGTACAATACCGACAGGACTATACTTAAAAGTATTAATACCAGTGTGCATTTTGGTATTTGGCGCCTCGTTCATAAGCTAATAACAAGTCGCATTGCAGCCTTGCGTTCTGGTTGACGAAACTTCCTTAAATCTAAGAAAGATCAATTTCATGTCTTGATTTATACGTGAGCAAATTAGCCTCATTAGATTTCTTCACCAGGATATGAATCATGCTCAAAGAGTGAGGGCTGATCTTTAAAAGCTTTCGAGAAATCTTTTCGTATTGCTGTCAAAGAAAATCACGTTTATACGAATCAACGGAAATTTTAGCTAATTATTTTGTCTGAGACTCGTGACAGCAAAATTGATAAGAATCGAAAAAGAAAACAAAGATAGCTCAACCTGTGTACATATTAACTGACAACTAGTTAAACTCTTTTTCTGGTGCCTTTTCAAGAAATTTAGATGTTGAATAAAGAGCTATTTTTACATTTTGAGTTTCAGGTTGATGTTTTGAAAAATCGAGACTTTTTTGTTGGTCATCAATATTTATCATGATTGCTGCGAAGCAGTACGATATTCACATGCAACGACTTCGGAATGGATCTTTTTGTTTCTCTGTATGTCTGTATTCAACAATTGCATACCTGATTGTGGCTGTCAAATTATATCGTTGTGGCTACCCCAGAAATTAGCGCTTTCGCAGTAATTAGATCATGATGGTAGCATCTTCTTTTACACAAAAATAGCATTAGTTGCATGGTCAGATAAGTTGATTAAAAAGCAGTTCACCAACCAGTTTGGCATGCAACTGTAACCATGGGCAGTTCGAGCACTATTGTTGTGATGTCCGAATTGCCCATGGAATAACAAAGTAATGAAATGATTTGCTTACCAGTTACAAAACCTAGTCAAGCCAAATACTGTTTTGTTTGTTTGTTTGTTTGTTTGCTTGTTTGTTTGTTTATGTTGTTGCGAATGCGACCTTGTGTCTTTAGGCCAAGAGATCAAATTCTGAACTGCGACCATAGTAGATGCGGCTGAGCAGCAACAACGTTCCATCCACCTCCTATACCCAAACAAACTACTTCCAAGTGCTCGTCGCTGCGAGGGCATTTCGTCTAGGTAAGTTTAGCGGCGGAAGGTTGTTGTTGCGCAGTCGCAATTCAGAGTTTGATATTTGGGCCTAAAGACATGAAGTCCCATTTGCAACGACATATTTCGCTTGATTTTGCTTGGCAACTGGCTAGTAAATCATCTTATTACTTAGTTATTTCATGGACAATTCGCACATCACAACAATAGTATCCAACTGCCCATGCATGAAGGGATTGCCTTAGACTTGCTCCAAGTCTATCCCGTCGTATATCAGCGCTAAGGAAAATGATTACCTCTGCGGGGGCGTAAACTACGAAGAGGATGCTGTGAAAGGTGAAAGAAAACGAAGGAGCATCCTCTTCGTAGTTTACGCCCCTTCAGAGGTAATTATTTTCCTCAGTGCTGATGTACGACGGGATAGACTTGGAGCAAGTCTAGCATTGCCCGCACAAGTTCCTATTGACCACAATAGTAAACATTTCGATGACGATATTTTCTGAGTGACCCAGAATGCATCACTTCTTGATTATCATTGTTGATAGTTAAGTTAATTAGTTTGCCAGGGCTTATGACAGAAGAACTGACAAGATGACTTGATAGGAAGCAAAGATATGTAAAGTGTATCTCTAAGTAGGCCTAAATGTCGTGTGAAAATATATCACTGAATAGATACATTTGAAGCTTTTTGCATTAGTAACTTTGCGTTATTGCAGATCTTATACCCTGGGTACCAGAGCCTCAAAATTTAGATGAAAGGAAATTGGTAAGAGGAAAAGAGAGAAGGAAGAAAGGAGTTTCTTTCCTTCCTTTCCAACTTTCTTTCCTTGTTTTTTCTTTTTATTATTTTTTGGCTATGGTACCCAGGGTACAGATCTTACGGATTGAGCATAAACTGCGCACGCATGCGCGAAAACTCGTAACTTTGAGTCCCCTTAGCTCCCTGCAACAGATCCCAAAATTATGCAACAATTGATATTTTCTTCCTAGGTCCTTGAACTCTTGATTTATCATTTCAAAAAGCTTATCAGTTCAAACATTTTCATTTCCAATCTTATCTCAGATTGGTCGATGACGTCATTTTACGCAGTTTCTGCACTGTTGATCTTACGTAGAATCTAATTCGAGACAACCTTTAAAACTGTGTACCTGCTTGCTTACGATTTGACTGACAATGTCATCGTCTTCACTCTGTGAAATCTAATGTTGATAATGTCTATAACCTGTTTAAAATAAAATTTCAACAATAATTCTTGCTAATAACGACAGTTGAATTTGTTTGCGAGGGTAATTTGCGTCATCGCAAAGTCGTGACATCTAATTTGAGGCATACTTTAATTTGGAATAGCTATGATCTATATCTCAAAACTGAATAGCCTGCGTGCAGAGTTGGTATTTGCGGAGGAGCCTTTTCTCCTCTCCATGCTCCTCCGAAAAAGTAAAGTATGCACGGAGGCTAAAAACTGAAGCAATCTGCAAAATTCTGTGATAATAGCGTTTTACCAGAAAATGAAAGCACTCGTTTCACTGGCACTGTAACTGAATTTTCCTTAGGTCTTAAGACGTTATTGGTTGCTCTTCAATGGCCCACTGTTAGGGAACTTATTGATTTTGCATCACAGAAAATGGTTTTCAGATCCCTTAAAGGAGACGCACCCTTCCTACATGAATGACATGTTGACGAGAGTCACAATTACACTGCTGTTCTCTTAGGAATGCTGAAGTTAACCTCCGCTTGCCATTGTTAAAATCAGCAGGGGGAGGGGGGCAGAAATGCTTGTCGTACCGAGGCGCTAAGCTTTGGAACAGTATTGGTACTGAGGCTAAAAATTCTTCAAACCTGAGAGCCTTCAAGAGAGAGGTGCAAAAATGAGCACTAAAATCTTTTCGTTTCTTTTCGTTGATTTTTGACAAATTGTAATGTCAATTTAATTCAAAATGTACTGGTTTTATTGTAAATTATTAACATTGTAAGTTGTTAGCATAAATTAGTTATTCTAACTGAGGGGCTACCATAAACTGATACCTTTTCGTCCCTTGTTTCCCTGCGTTCCTTGGTCAAGAGGGACTAATAACATTACTCTTAAGCAGTGGGCCCACTTTAGGCCCGCGTAGGGTGGTTCCGTATTCACCAATCAAATCGCTAGAATTCAGTTTTTAACCAATCAGGGGCCGCTATTCAGAATGATGTTGTTGTTGCTCTTATAGAACGGTTGAAGAAGCCTGGACTTCTCGCAGCTTCGATGGATCTATTTTGCTTCTACAGAGGAAGATTACTGCCTGAAAGGTATGCATTTTGCACTTTGTAGGTCAACACAACATCATTCTTTGTACAAAAACTTCGCTTTTCAATGTTCGAGCTCTTTAAACCAGATTTTGAAGCGATTTTGTTTAGTGTTAGAGAACTTCCGCCTGTTTAGGCCATTTTGAAAAAGTGGGCCCATTATGTAAGTGTAACGTTATGTGTCCCTATTTACCAAGTGATATCAGCAAATCAAAGAACGCAGGGGAACAAGGGACGAAAAGGCATAAGTCTAGGGCTACCTTGGGTAAATAATATAAAATCAATCAAATCAATTGATCAAATAATCAAAAAAGGAGATTGGGGAGAATGGTTTTCTGGTAAATGTTGGACACAAATCTGGTAAACACACGAAGCTTCTACAAATGATGGAGCTTCCTCCACATAAACTATTGGTTTTGAATTCATAGTTGAAATATAATCTTCACACAGAACTAATACATATTTCTAAACTGAAAAAAACTGAACACTAAATGCAAACTTCTGCAGTTTGAAGTTTTAGGAGTATTGAAGTTTTTGAAGTATTGTTTAACCAGAAAGTGAAAGCACTCGTTTCACTCCCACTTCAACAGAGTTTTTCCTCATGGTATTGAGATGTTATTGCTTGGAAAACGTTTTTATTCACACTCTTAGCAATGCTTTCCGAAGGCAAAAGGCTGTTGTCCTGCTGTGTGAACAGTTAGCAAGACAGTAAAAGCACTCACTTCACTCGCAGTTCAACAGAGTTTTTCTCAAGACCTTGAGACAGATCACTTTTGCCGAAGTTGGTGCTTGGAAGATGTTTTGCGTTCGTTGTTGTTGTTTGTTAACAGTTAGCGAGCTCTGGCTCCACTCGCAATTCAGTAGAGTTTGCTCCCAAGGTGTTATTATTTTTGCCACCAATTAGTGCTTGGAAGATGTTTGCGTTGCATTTTAGCATTGCAACCTTCCTAAGGCAAAAACTTTGTTGGTTTCTCTGAACTGCTTGCTTTTCAGTAACACCGCTCTCTTTACTCGCGTTTCAACATTCGTGGCACTTCAATTTTCTCCTTTCTTCAAGTTTCAACAACCCTGGGTACCAGAGCCTCAAAATTTAAATGAAAGGAAATTTTGTGTATTCAATATAGTTGATGAATTTGGCACCTTCTCTCGTGCAGCTGTTCAACTTATCTCTTTCTCTCGGGCGATTCCCGGACAGTTGGAAAATTGCGAGGGTAGCACCTATCTTTAAAGATGGAGCCACCGATGACAAATCAAACTATAGGCCTATCTCTGTGCTCCCCGTTATTTCTCGACTTTTCGAGAAGCTAATCTTCGATCAGCTTTACGACTATCTTAACCGGAATCAGCTCATCTTTCTCCTACAGTCAGCGTTCAGGAAACTACATTCAGTCCTGACGTGTCTACTTAAAAGTACTAATGACTGGTATTTAAACATTGACAAAAGGAGGTATACTGCAGCAGTCTTTATCGATCTTAAAAAAGCTTTCGATACTGTGGATCATGAAATCCTTTTGAACAAATTGAACTACTATGGCGTCAGGGGTAAAGAACTGAGCTGGTTTCGGTCGTACCTTTTCAATAGGAAGCAGTTTTGTAGAGTGAATGGTCATTCATCTGTAACTGAAGGGGTAGATTGTGGAGTTCCCCAGGGCTCCTGCCTAGGTCCCCTACTCTTTCTAGTTTACGTAAATGACCTCCCCTACTGTTTAAAGACTTCTGATGTGGCAATGTATGCTGATGACACCACTATCTATTACTCCTCTCCTTCTATGACCGATATTAATACTGCAATAAATGCTGACCTTGAAGCCCTTCGAGGTTGGCTTGAGGGCAACAAGCTATCGCTTAATGTCGTAAAGACTCAAGGGATGATAATAGGTAGCAGGTGCAAGCTTCTTAGCTTAGACTTGCCTAGTTCTTCCAAACCTGACCTTAACATCGGTAGCGAGGAGATCACTATGGTTAACAACACCAAGTATCTAGGTTTGCAGGTTGACGATCAACTGAAATGGTCTACCCACTTGTCCAATACAATCAAGAAAGTCTCTAGAGGTATCGGTATGTTGAAGTTTTCAAAAAGATACCTACCAAAGGAAAGCCTCATTATGCTGTATAGAAGTCTCATCGAGCCCTATTTTAGGTACTGCTGCCCTGTTTGGGGATCTTGCGGTGCATCAGCCCTCGATAAGTTGCAAAAACTGCAAAATCGAGCAGCTAGGATTGTCACAAACAGCACCTATGACGCCCCAGCTTTGCCTTTGATAGGGAGTCTTGGCTGGCTGACCATTAGAGAATTGATCGACTTTGAGACGAGCAAGATGGTCTATAAATCTCTGAATGCCCTCGCCCCAGATTACTTGCGAAACCTATTTCAAAAGGTATCTGAAGCTACTAACCGTCAGCTGAGGAACTCTAAAACTGACCTTAGATTACCACTATTGAGAACATCAACTGGTCAGAAATCGTTTGCTTACAGAGGGGCTAAGGTCTGGAGTGACCTAGATAGTGTTGTCAAAGCGTCCGCATCATTCAGCTCCTTTCGAAGAAATTATGAAACCAAACTATGACTCATCTCGTTTTCCTTTCCTTTTTTTTTGACTGAGATTATTGTAAATAGGGTTGAATATTTTAGTTATTATCAGGTTTTGTATTTGCATGGCTCCCTGTAAAACAGTGTATCTGAGTGGATTACCATGGATAAAAAAGTTAAGATGAAATGAAAATGAAATGAAATGAATTAAAATGGTCAAAAGCTCTTGCCCCAACATTTAAGAGGATTTGAAATTAAGAGGACTTCTCTGAGAATAAAATTGTGAGTTCGTCATTTTTCTCACTTTTCATCTCTCCGTTGCATTTATGTTTAAACTAGCCGTTTACATAGCTAAGGAAGTGCAGCCAAGGGTATTCTTTATTGGTTGTAGCAAGCTTTCATTCTTTGTTTCGTAATAATAATAATGATGATAATAATAAAAAATAAGATAATAATAGTAATAATAATAATAATGATGATGATAATAATAAATGATAATTGCGAGCGACGAAGGAGCGAGATTACTAAAGTGATCCAGCCAAGTATCTGTGATGTCCACGCATATGTTTATTGTATTGTTTTGTTATTTTTGATTATCTATTACCGCTGGTTAGTTTAAATTGAAAGATTCGCTGGCCACATTTCCTTTGTCACTACAGTTTGATTGTGTATGTGTTTGTCTTCGTGAACAATAATCAATGGTCATGATGTTCTATTGTCTGCAAAGATACCGTGATGGCGGACGGGCCTAAGCCAGAGAAGGGGCTACTCAATTGAACTTCCCTTGCGTTTCATGAGACAAAGCCACAGGCAATAATTTTGTGCACCTTCACACTACTTTCAAATCTTCTATCGACACATTTCGCTTCGTTTGGCCATAAAAAGACGAAGATACCAAACATGGCGTAAATAACTGTGAGGCCGATTTGTTCAATGATTCAACTTCACCGAACGAAACTTAGCTTGGTATGAGGCCATAGCGGCGTGTGGTATCGAAATATTCACAATTGCTGCACTGGACAATACTGATGTTGACGTAATTCAGTGTTTACATGCAATCACATTTTCAACAGGATTAACTCAACACAATAATCTGTTGAACGTGCGTTCAATACCCTCTTTTACGTTCATAAAACATGGAATATGTAATGGAACGAACAAATCCACCTCAAGGGGATACCAAAACATTCATTTACGAATTTAGTGTGGCTTTATTTGAGTTCACAAATATCTTAGAGTGCGAGCAGTTGATAACTTATAGTTACTTCTAGTAGTAACAATAATGATAATAATAATAATTCCAAATTCCCTCTTTGAGGCAGTTACGTACAATGGTGTAATTATTATTTTTCTATGCCAATGATGATAAATAATACTGGATAAGGCTCAAGGGGTGGAGTTGTTTACATCCTCTGATAAATTTCATGATTTCTCTTGTAGGCCCTTTCTTCTGTTGATTTACTGGCCTACTCGTATGCTGTGCTTCACCAGCTTCTCTGAATCAAACCATGTCGAGAAGAGCGTGGGCGTGCAACGACAAGGCATTATGAGATTGAATTGAATTGTAGAGCCACATAATCCATCTTTGCATTTGGAGCGACCTATATTTTCACTACTTGTTGGGGACACGAGATATGCTTTGTCCGAGGAAACGTATTTGTCCCCCCGTGTAGAGGGTTATCGCTCATGCGCAGTAGCATTTTAGGGTTGAAGCTCTGATGGGCGCATGAGCTATAACCCACTGCACGGGGGACACATTAGTTTCTTCGGACAAACCGTATCTCATCTCCCCAACAACAACAACTACGCGGTCGCTGCGCTGCGATGAAATTGAATTCAGTTTCAGTTTCATATGAATCATCAATCATTTCTAAATACAATATTACAGCTCTACACTACATACACTTACAAATACACAACTACAGAAAAACTTATAAATACACATCAAAAAGAGCAAACTGCTATAAAACTAAACTAAAAGAAAAAAAGGACATTACAAATTGTAGTTAGAAATGACTGACTGAGGAGGAGCTCTCTAAGTAGATAAACTAATCAAGAGAGAGCCCCCCCCATAAAAACAAAGAAACTAAACCCTATTAAATTAAAATTGAACAAAAACTTCCACCAGGTGTTTCCCTTGACTGATATGAATAGTTCAAATGTAAGAATCAAGAAAATGAGTTTTTAGTTTAGACCTAAAAGCAGTAACTGTACCAGCCACACGAATGGAAAGAGGCAATGTATTCCACAGCTTAGAGCCAAAAAATTGCACTGATTTCAGACCATATGTTGAAGTATTTTTGACTGTTTTGTGTAAATCACCTCTGGTTAACTGACGAGTTCCTATCTTATGAATATTTGAATTTGGCTGAAAATAGTTATGAAAGCATGATGGGGAAAGCCTATTAATGGCTTTGAATCTTGTTCAGAATCAAACATCGTGATAATTTCGCGTTTCATGGAATGATAATTGATGGTAAGACCAGAATAATTGCTGAGATAAAACAAGTGTCTAACTGTCGGCCAGGAAACTAAGTTTTTAGGCTTATCAAATCAAGATCTTTATGATATCTTGATCAAATGGATGCACAGCATCAGATTCAGAAAGTAAATCCTTAATTATCCCAAAACGCAATTTTTAGCCGCAAAATATCATTTTTTCAAGCTTTAAACGGATATACATTACATAACAGATATCGAGCTTATTTCACAACGAAGAAACATCTGTAAAGAAAAAGTAGCGGTATTCAGCGCCAAGCGCGCGCTGGGATCGAGCAAAAAGCTCAAATCTTTAAAAATGTGGGCATAAAATTCTATTGCATTTTTCTTTGAAGTAAAGTGCTTGAAATGAACTTTTGATAATTTGTTGTAAATTTGTCGTGCCAATTTTTTGATACCTTTATTTTTTTTCAAAATGGCTGCATTTGTTGATTTGAGACTGTGACGTCATCAGATTTCTAAATCCTTAACCAGAAATGCTACAGATTTCTGCTTGCAACCATATTGTATAACTTCATAAACTATGGTTTTCTTGATTATTGTATCAATTTCCCTCGCGTAATGTAAGATTTGCGATGATTTTAATTTCTTCAGAATTACTGATGAATTTTTGCAAAAAAAATAATCAAAATGGCGCCATTTTGAAAGCAATCAAGATTTTTTAAAATTGCCACGGCAGATTTACAGCAAATTACGCAAAAGTTTCTTTCAAGCACTTTAATACAAAGAAAAATGTAATAAAATTTTGCACCCACCTTTTTAAAGGTTTGAAAGATCGGTGACCAATGCTTTGAGATCGAAGGGGTAGAGAAGATCTAATCGGGTCAGTGACCTCTGCCCATGCACAAATTGTGTGGCTCTACCTGGTATCGAGCCCTGTCCACCTGACCCGCTCTTGCTGTAAAGTCAGAACATCACCTCCACCCACAACACCTTCACCCACAACACCTTCAGTTTATTAGATAGCTCTCAGTTCACAGAATCATTTTGCTTTAGTGTAAGATATATTTTCTGGATTTCTCTGTTAACAGCCAGTGAGGAGTGGCCTAGATAATATTTGTAGATGGTTATCAGACAGACCGAACAGTGTCACAATATACATAGTGGAAATCTCGTGTTCTTTTTAAAACTCCACCCAGTTGTTAAAATTTACGCGGTCAAACATGCCACATAGAGACTTTCTCTTCGTTAACTTAATCACATCTGACTTGAAGAATTTGCTATTTCGGTGTTCTTTTGTAATGAAACTTGCCCAAATATGTTTACCCGTATAGAACTGAACTTGAAAAACATTAATGTAATATTTGTCCGTTAGGCCCAAGCAGAAATGCTATTTTGACAATATTTACAAGTCATGCAAGTAAGAGATGATTTTACTAATTTAGGGTTTTCATTTGAGAGTTTTTAATCATCTCTAATGTAATTCCATTATTAACAGTATTTATCCGTTAGGCCTAAAGAGATGTGTTATTTTGACAAAGTTTGCGAGTCACAGAAGTCAAAAAGATGACTTTTTTAATTAAGGTAATTCGTTTGAGGACCTTTCATCATCTGAAATTTATTCCAGGATCAACAAATTAAAGCAAATGACCTGGCGTAAAAGATGAGGTCATTTAGATCTATGGACAGATCTAATAGATCTGAGGTCAGTTAGATCCCAGTTGTGTGGGGGTGAGTTTTGGCAGACTATGGAATAAAAAGTACGTGGCCTACATTCAAAAATAAACTGTTAATCTACTGGTCAAAGGCTAACTTAGATGTGACAACTTTGTTTGGTAAAATCACTCAATTTTTAGACCAAGAAAATTAGGAAGATGCCTGTGGTGGGTTTGTGTGTGAACAAGAATTCCATGTTTTATTCTGGCCCATGATTTACTTGATATTGAAATTAAAAATCTATTTCTGCAACTGACAACTTTTTAATTTGATTTTCAATGGTAATTAAATCATGGAACAGAATCGAGCATGTTATTTTTGTTCCCACACAAGTCCCTAGACTGATTGCATATTCGTAGTTATCGCTATTGATAGACTGATGGACGCTCAAACTACGACTTATGGACTTTGATACTAAAATTTGGGATGAAGTTTTCCCCGATCGATTTCATAACAAGATTTGGAAACCATAGCAACACTGTACGAACACCAGGTAATGGCGGATGGGCCTAAGTTGCCGGGTCGAACCTCCAATGTCAAAACAGCTCAGAATTCAAGTTTACAGTGATATTAGCCATGAACAAAAGCCACAAGTATCCATACGAATGTTTCCTCAATCCAAGAATCAACAAACCTTTCACTGTGAATCAGGAGTTCCTCAGTTTTAAGGCCAATTAGCTTCCATGAACTTCACCGCAGCTTTGAGAATTTCCAACTGTCGAGGGTCACTTGCCTCGCTTCCGAGACTACAATGCAGCCTCATTCCAAAGGGCACACGTAAACGTGTGCATCTCCGTCTCAAAAATTTATATCAAAGTCCATAAGGCCCAGATTGAGCAAAAAAAGAAATGTTGTTGTTGTTGTTATTGTTGTTGTTGTCGTTGTTGCTATTTTGCGATATCTGGGACTATGTCGTGAGGCTAACAAGTCCCTTATCTTTGATTTACCAAACAAAATTTCTCATCTACCGGGTGAGCCAGAAAAAAGTTCCCAATTTTGAAAATTCATAAAACCAAGACTACTTCACGGATTTGAATCATTCAAATTCTAGTTTAAAGTCGAAAGATCGAAGTATTTTTGTGATTTTTCTCGCTGTCTTACCAGCACTAGAAGTATTGGTAAATTCAACTTTATAAAAATTTCATGGTTGCAAAATGACAGAAAAAGGGCCTAAAACATTGATCAAATCGTACGGACTCTATTCAAATCGAACAATAGGCCATGGGCGTTTCAACTCCCTCAAGAGTTATAAGACATTGATTTTCAAACAAATACGAAAAATTTTCAATCCCAAGGCAATTAATGCCTAGAGGATATCTCTCACCCATGAGAAGTTGCATTTCCTTGATCATTCTGTGCGAGAAGTCATTCATACATTGATCGATGTTTTCGGTCATTTTTGAGTCATTTTGCAACCATGAAATTTTTGTAAAGTTGAATTATCCTATATTTGTAGTGCTCGTAGGACAGCAAGCAAAATCACAAAAATGCTTCGATCTTTCGACTTTTAACTAGAATGCTAGAATTTGAATAATTCAAATCCGTGAATTGGTCTTAGTGTTATGAATTTTCAAAGGTGGGAACCTTTTTCTGGCTCACCCGGTAAATTAATATTTCAGATTGAATATCGGCCGCATATTCATCATTCTACAGCCCTTCAAATGTGTTTAACTTTTTTGACTCACCTGGTATTGATAATAAACATGGGAGCCAGCGATACTACAAAAGACTTTCATAAAGTCAGCCTCGAAATGTTGTCCTGATATGAATGTTTGTGTTTTGTGGTAAAACAGCTAACAATAGAATAAACCGGTACCCTGGGCACCAGAGGCTAATAAAAATAAATAAAATTTTTATTAGGCTCTGGCACCCAGGGTAATAAACTGGTTACATAAACGTGCCTTGAGAGTCCTCCATGGCGACCTTAAATCTTACATCTGATGAACGTAATCTGAAGAAGCTAATAGTCGAAATATGCGAGTGCACCAACTTCATTAGCCCTTCTATTTCGTTAGAGTATTTTGCAATGAAAGAAGTTGAGCATGACCAGAGAATAAAGAATCTACTCCAGTTGCCATGCCAAAACTTAAAACACTGTTAAAACATCTTCATATGGGCAAAGTTTCCAAACGTTAAGAGCCAGGTTCAGAGGTAGTATGTTTTGGAACACTTTGTCGGACAAACGGGCGGGGGGGTTCTTCCATATTAAAGGTACCTGGGGATGTGCCGCCCACAAGGGTATACTTTTTTGGACCTCTAATCTAGCCAAGGGTATACTTTTTGGCAATCTTAGTCGAGTTTAGTGAAGGCAAGGGTATGCTTTTTGGCAATTTTGGTCAAAGAACTGTAAAAGTTCGGTAATTTCTATAAAAAAACCAAATTTAAAACAAATTCTGTCCTGAGAATGCGAAAATCTGGCAAGTTTTGTCTAGAAAACGCTCTTTCAGGACACTTTTAATAGAGAAATTAGTCTACCCAAGGGTATCATTTTCGCAAAAATTGGTCTAGCCAACGGTTCCATTCTGAAACTATTGGCGGCACACTCCTACCCAAAATTTAGCTGAGAACCCCCCCCCCCCCGTGGTTAGACAACATAAATTCCGCACAAAACACAGAAACCAATGTTCAAAAATTGGAAGGGAGAATAATGCCGATCCAACATTCGTAGATAGGGTTTATAATTTAATAGCTTTTATTAATGTATACTAGTAATAGCTATTAATTTAGCTATAGTCACTTCACGCGAACAAATTTTTACTTATTTTGCGTCAATTGTTTTAGCCCAGAGGGGGTACTCATATATTTTTCTGTACGGGGACGTGCCGCTGAACTGGAACAGGGTGTCATTTTCAGGATTCCGACTCCGGGACAGGGTATCATTTTTGTAAAAATCGGCTCCATGACAGGGTCCATATTTGTCATTTTTGACTCTGAAAGGTCGTTTGAGGCCATTTGCACTCTACGAATGTGATTCAAATCGCTTGGATGGCAACATTTCCACATATTTCGATGGATTTCGTATAAATTTCCTTGCAGAGCACAATTTTGTCTAATGAAACTAAAGAACAAGGCATTGTTTAAGAAAATTTTACTCAAGGACAGGATATCATTTTCAGGAACTTGACTCCGGGACAGTAGCTTATTAGATTTTCCAGCGGCACCTCCCCATAGGTTCGTAGGCCATGTGCCCCCCCCAGGTGTTTCAGGGGACATCTGCATCATTTCAAAAACTTTTTAAGTCTTAATCAGAGATTGAATAGATGAGAAGATTTAAACAAATATTATTTCGACTACAGTGCAAACAGTACGGTACTTTTCAGCCTTAAAGTAATATTTTAGATAAATCCTGTAAATTTCATATTTCAAAACGAAAGCAAATCAAATTTTAGAACTTCAAATCAAGACAAATTCAAGCCAGACTAATTGCTTGTTCAAACGGGTGTTTCATATCTGATTTTTTACACTAACCTACGTCATACTGAGTATATTCTCTGTAGGGAGTAGTATTTTAACGGAACTTTCTCAATAATATACACGTATTTTTTTAAGAATCTGCTTATTTGAAACTCAACTCTCATATCACCAAAAAATTAAGAAACTCCAGTTCTAGGAAAATATAGCTTAAGAAACTGTTTGTTTTGATAAAGGAAATCCTTGACCTATTTCTGTTCCATTTTCACTAGTTTCCTGTATCATGTTACTCAGAAAGTACTTGAGTGATGTCTAAACATTGGAAGAGAGGGTGACAGTGTAGTGGTACCATGGTACCAGAGGGGTGGTACCTGGTACAACATTTTGCAAAAGTGGTGCAACCTGGTACCAAAAATATGTGTACAGGTACTAAGCCTATATGAGTCGGTACATATGATAATTTCTTCAATGGATGTTTTTGGAATTCTTAGGACACAGATTAGCGTTTAACAGAGGCGCCGGAAGGAAGACGGAGCGGCGGGGGCAGCCCATCAGAAAAGGGCACTGCAAAATAGGCTGAAAAACAACACTCTCAAGAAATGTTACTTGTTACAGGCTACGGGTAGCAGTGAGAGTGGAGAAGAGTACCTTGGTCAACTTTAGATTTTGGTGTACAAGAAGATGAATTGAAAAGGAAAACAGTAGCGTGGCCATAGCAATAGACTGCTGGTTTGAAAAGGAGGGGTTCTGGGGGCAAACCCCGAGGAAAATTTTTCAGGACACGCCCTCTACTTTGTCTTTAAACACTGCTCCCGATCCAACATTTACCCCTGAACTAAAATAGAATTTTTGACCATTGGTAACATCATCTTCATAAATTAGTGTATCAGGAAGATTTCGGCATTTCGAACAGATCAAATGCCTATCTTAAATATCTCCGTCCAACTTTCAGCGAAGCTACAATTTGATACTTGCACAGTTCTATGATGGTTATCTATCGATAGAGTTTTTCATTTGCGCAAACACCTTCTTTAGACTGTTTCTTCGGTGTTGCTTGCTTCCATCATGAAATGCCTTGACAAGTTTGCCCTCGACAATTTTTGAAAATGACAGCTTTGAAAGTGGAGGGCGTTTGGAGAAGCAATTGGTGAAAAGCGTCAGATGCAGAGAATAAACAAGAAAGTTTTTTTTTGAAAAGGGCACTAGCTGCCCCCGTGCTGCCCTCGTACCACCAGGGCAACGGAGGCAGCTGCCCCCGCTGCCCCCGTGCCTCCGGCGCCCTTGGCGTTTAACATAACAGTGCAGACCGTGACACAGATGCGACAGTGACGAGAAACCCATTAGTCTCACGAGAAACTGACGTAGACCTCTTTTCAGAATTCCTCATATTGACGATAAACTCTACAATATTAATTATCAGTTATTAGCTGCTTCCCCAAAATTGGTGGCACCAATACCTTCAATTTGGGTGGAACCTGGTACCTTAAAAGTTGGTACCGGTACCAAAGACTCTTCTTGTCACCCCCTCCCCCCCCTCTGGAAAGGATTCAATAAATATTGTTTTGAACTTTTCAGGGGGGCACAGGTAGTGAATATGAAGATTGTTATGAAACTTGCAAGAAACTCGTAAGAAACTCAAGATCTAATGATTCTAAGGAACTTTCAGCACTGGCCCAAATTCTTAATTTCTTATAAAAAATACGTGTACCGAATGAGTCAAATATTATGAGTCCCTATTGACCAAGTGATATCAGGTAATCAAACAGCGCAGGGAAACAAGGGACGAATAGGCATAGGGAGCTGTCATAAAGAATGGAACAGAGGGGGGCGGGAGGGATTTAAAATTCGCCGTAAAATTACATAGTCCAATGCAAGGAATATAAACTGTTTACATAGCCCCTAAACATCTACAGAAATTACTTGATGGCCCTATGGCCTCAATATTAACTCTGTGGCTCAGAAGCTTCTTCAAGAAAAATTTTCAGCCCTTTACAGTTCAATTTACTTCCCATGCTTCTACTGTCAATACTGTATTTTTGGGATCTGGTATAACTTTTTAATAAGGCAAGGAGACCTGCAGATACCACTGTATTAGAAACTGAGATAGAGAACATTATCAATGATCAAGAGAGCAGCAAAATTGACGCTGACAATGTTTGAAATATGTGTAAAATATTGAAATAGATCCTGAAACAAATAGCTTCATGGCCCATGTTTATCACTTGATGTAGTTTGTTAGCCCAACGTTTTCCATCCAATATTTTTGGTGGCCCTATCAAATCCCTTCCGCCCCTCTCTGTTCCATACTTTATGACAGCTCCCCAAGTCTACCCAGAGTTACTAACTCCGGTCTGCCTTTGCTCGGAAGAGTCAAAAGACTGAAAAGGTTGATGGGATCCACTAAGTCACTCGAATGACCTGTTACAAGCAATAAAACTTCGATTTATTATCAAGCAATTAATTTAGCTTCTATAATTCTTCTGTACTGTTTCCACCGCCACTGAATTAAAAGTCATTTAGATTTTCATGAAAAGGTAGACGATAACCTTTGATAATAAGATCGTTGGATTTCAGTACTGGGTAATGCAAAGAAATAATTTCGGTGTCTGAGAAATCAATGAAAATAGAAATTTATACAAATGTTAAAATCTTCTTTTTGGTGTTATGACACTGACTTTGTAAAATAATCCGGAGCGGAATGGAGTCGTCGGACGGAGCCTACGAGAATACACGTATTTTCTTTTATTATAAGAAACTGCTTATAAGAAACTCAACTCTCAAATTCCCAAAAAATTAAGAAACTCCAGTACTGGGAAAGTATAACTTAAGAAACTACTTATTTGTATAAAGGAATGCTTATCGTATTTTTGCTTTGTTTCCATTTGTTTCTTGTATCATATTATTTGTAAGGTGCTTGAGTGTAGTCTGAACATTGAAAAGGCTCGTTTCAAAAAACCTCGTTTTGAAAAGTTCTTGATGCACCAGGTAGTGGACATTTAGATTGTTTGTGTACCTTTTCTAAAAACCGCATGTGGCCAAAAATGCTTCTCGTACAGAGGAGCTAAACTTTGGAATGATCTAAAAAGAGAAAGTAAGATGGCCAATACCTTTACCCAATTCAAATCGTCACTGAAAATGACAAATCATGAGCATTGTCTCACCACCTTTCCTTTACCTTCACGTATTTTAAATAGTTTCTAACTTGAACCGTAATTTTGTAGCCTTTTCTTTTGTAACAAGGCAGTTTGTAAATCAATGCTACTTTATGTTGAATACTTACGCTGTATAAATATTATAAGGTTAATAAATAAAATGAATGAATGAATTAAGAAACTTCCAGTACTAGCACAATTTCTTAGTTTCTTATAAAAAAAGTACGTGCATTCGAGTTGGTGAGCCAAGAAGTCGGCACGGAGCGTAGTTTCTCGAGGACTTTTTACAACAGAATTCCAACAGAATTATCTCTCAGACTGAGGAGCAAACCACTCTAAAATTTATCGATTTTAAGAATCTCTTAGATTTTCCATAGATCTTTCATTTCTCGCAAAAATTTAGAGATTTTGCAAGATCTTTAAAGGACTGAAACCATTTTGAGGTTTTTGAAGAACTGTCGAAAGATTTTTGAGAATTTGAATTAATAGAAATCAATTTTGATGATATTAAACAGAATCTACCTATATAATCAACCAATTATGAGAGTCTTTGCACTACTCATGCCATCCCTTTTTGAATTATCACGTGTAATATGTGATGAAAGAACATTCTATGAGTTTTGTGTATCCAAACGGATCCAGCCTAAAGTTGAGGGAGGGGTAGCCTGTAGAGAAAGTGCCCAAAGTGTAATTGAAAGTAAGAGCGAAAATTTTTGGACTTCTCATTTAGAAAATTCTTTGGTTTTTCTATTAAATAACGTCATGATTTGTATGTTTGCCCCAAATTCTGATCAAAACAGTTAAAAAAAGAGTGTCTTACGGTCACGATGCGGGGCGCACTTCTCGCCAAAAAAGGGGCGCCAAGCTGAGTTTCCTTCTTGAAGGGGAGCAATTGCCCCCCTCCCTTTAAATCCGCCACCGGTATCGTTGCCTACGTTGGCCACAAAAAGGAAAGGCCACAAAGGCTGACTGGCTTGCAGTGACCTTGAAAAACATGCTAGTGTCCTGTAGATCGTTCTGGCAAGGCAGTGACAACAATTTTAATGATTGAATCCCATTCTGGACAATAAACACTAATACAAAATTAAGACTTCTTTACCAGAGATTGCTGTTTATCTTCGTTCAGTTCAAGGTCTCTTTCGCTGCAAACACATTCTCCAACATGAAATTTATGCACTTTCCTTCCAAGCAATTTTCACTTCCCAATGCATCACTGTCATTTGTGCAGCAAATAAACTTGGATTTCATTACTTGGTTCTGCGATGATGTGAGCATATGTCAATTTGGAAGATAAGATCGCCCATGAACAACACAAGCTAACATTATCAACAGATTGGGAGCCACTGGCCTTATTTTGTGGCACGCAACTTCATGAATTTTTTATATAAGCCTAATCGTTGCTCCTTGGACTTGCTACAGAATTTGTGCATCTTTATTCCAGTTCTCTAACTGCCTCTAACTAGATTTTGACCACATTTCCAACGAGGGGCGTATCACTCTAAAATTCGTATAAATCTGTAAAAATCTGTTATAAATCCTTGTGTTTTAAATATCTCGTATTCCCTTTCGGCAGAGTAATACACCTCTCGATTTCCAAGCTGCGACATTCATTCAAATTTCATCAAACTGATCCATCAAAAGATGAATGATGGCTAAATGATGTATGATGTAAAGGAGATGAAAGTGTCACCCCTGTGACTTTATCGAGTAAACATTGCCCATTTGAGGAAGAGGTAAACTTTAGATGAATACCCAGGGCGATAGGAGACATCTCAAGGTTGGGGGCACGACATTTCAAGGGGACTTGTTTCATTAAACTAAAGGGGCACTTCATGAAGGTAGAAAGGGCACTTCTTTGCCTTTTGCAAAATTCTTGGGGGCATGTGCCCCCTATGCCCCTCCGGTTCCTACATCTATGTGAATACTTTGGTGGCAGTCGGAGTTTGGGAGTTAGAAGGACGTATTCCTCAAACAGCGAACTTTACTATCAAATTAAGTCTAATTGAAATCAGTTTCGACAGACAGGTTCAAAGTTTCATTAGACTGAAAGTTTCTTTGCACTGAGCAAGGAATTGTAATGAAATATCCTGGATATTTTGCGAATGAAGAAGGACAAGTTCAAACATTTACTTTGGGTATTTCATTAGTTTATCCAGATACTGAACAGGAAGCGTTGAAATTGAGGTGTTTTATTTTATGTAATCCAAACATCTTATGCTAACCTTCTGGAGCAAAAGGTAAAACCTTCCTTCCATTTATAGCCACTTTTTGCATGCACAAGAAGACATTTAGCCTTACTGGTTAGTGGCCTTGGAGCATCCTTTTGCGCCTTTGTCTCATCAAGGGTGTTAGGACAAGGATTTTTTGCTTGATTATTTATTTACCTTGTTTTGATCCCTTTATCTTGTTTTGTTGTCATGTTTTCTGTTCTGTTTCGTCTTCAACTGAGCGTTTTAGGCCCAACCGCTCCCAAGTTGTTCGAATAGAGCTCCCTTGTATCTCTGTGTCTTGGTGCGCCTTCACACAAGATAGGTTGTAAACTTTGCGGTTGTAAAACCTATCTTGTGCGAAGGCGCACTAAGACACAGAGATATAAGGGAGCTCTATTCGAACAACTTGGGAGCGGTTGGGCCTAAAACGCTCAGTTGAAGGCGACACAGAACAGAAAACGAGACAACAAAACAAGATACAGGGATCAAAACAAGGTAAATAAATAATCAAGCAAAACATCCGTGTCCTAACACCCTTGTTAGAACGTGCTGTGTGCAAAGGTCAACAGGTGCGGACACGCATAACTGCACAGCGAATACGCACAACTGTCAAAAGTATGAATCTAGCCGCAAAATCTTTACTTGCCGCGCGCAATCTGAAGAACAGTGTTATGTTAAATGTCAGTGTCTTGTCTGAAAACAATGAGAAACAGTTTTTACCATTTTGTTGTGAAAATTGGCACACGCAACCCGGGGGGGGGGGGTACATAACATGTTGGGGGTACGGGTATGTGCCGCCCATATGGGTGGGTTTTTGGGCCTCAAATTCTCTAAACAAGGGTCCCTTTTTCGGCAGATTTTCCATAAACAAGAGTGGGTGATCCAGAAATTGGTGAAAAATAGCAGAAAATGGGTGGTTTTCCGCCAAAATTCATCATAAAAGTGGGTATGACGGTAACTTTCGGTAATTAGAAGAGGGTACCTTTTTGAAAACCGGGCGGCAGACCCCCGTCCATCCGCAAGTCATGTACCCCCCCCCCCCCCGGGACATGCAATTACATTTTATGAATTTTGTTCTAGAGTTCACAGCAAGTTTTTACAACGACAAAGGTTTGGTGTTGATTCAGTCGCCTGAAAAGTATATGATATTACAAAAAATTTCTTTAAAGTTAGTGTACAACTCTAATAGCTATGTAAAAAGCTAATTAATGCCAATTATCTATCAGACCTATCATGAATATATTTTACAATGTAACGAAACTATTTTAAAGTAAATGTAAGCTAAGTAAAAACATAGGCCAGAAATGAATGAATGCAGTCAGTGATTGGGACTCTCTAACACTGCGATTGAATGTTTGCTACAGCTTTTGACCCAAATATCTCACAGTTTCTATGCCATAAGAAGTTCTCCTGGCATTAGGAATGCCAAGAGTATCCTTATTTCACAAGTCATATTGTACACCTCTAAATTGAGATTTTATGAAACAGTTCATTAGGAGACGCAGTTTATCAGGATTCATGAAAGGAGACACTTTAGCTAGGGCATGCAGTTTTTGGCTGGCTTTTTTGCATAAATTTGAGACGTAACTTTCAAAATTCAAATTTTTATCTATCATCACCTTAGCAACTTTTCTTCGGAGCTTTCTTTAACAATAGCTTCACCGACTGTGATCTTAATATCATCTTGGCTTGTCCCAAAAGTTAGAAGATGGCACTTTCCCTTCATTCAATTTCATAAAGTTTCAGGAAACTATTTGATAAAACGAGAGGATCAGTTTCTGACCGTTTCAAAACTATTTGACAGTAACCTGCAACAGAGTCTTTAAGACTTTGGCTGCAAAGATGGTTATATCTTCAGCAAAGTTACAAACCGCAGTATTGCTACCGATAAAAAGAAATCATTGATGTAAATATTAAAAAGAAGAGGCCCAAGAACTGATCCTTGCGGTACAACTGCAAAAAGTATGCAACAAGTTGAGAAACTATTAAGCATTAGTACCAAAAATCGGAGATTTCATGTGGCATTCTTTGGGACCTTACCATATAAAATCCGCAATTTTCTCCAATGCTTGTGTGTGTTGCACTGGGTGAGTAACAAAATGTATAAACTTGTTTGAAAAGTACTTCCGCAAAAACCGTAAGATCGATTTGAAATTACAAATCCGTTGACTTACTTTTGAGGATTTATCCATAATTTACCGAAATCCAGCTTCCATGGGCTTATGATACAGAAACTATTGAATGCTTCCTGGCTTCTGATCAATAAGCATGAAAATTAAAAAATTTTCTGACGGTGAATAACGCAATTTTGGCTGTTTTTGACATATTGAGGAATGGGACGTTTGGCTAAGCCCTGATTTCAGGAGTATGAGAAAAATCTCAAAAATCAAATGAAAGCGTCAGTGAGATAATGGAACTTAATTAAAGCTGTATTTTCCGCTGGACCGGGAAATGCTCTAGGATATTTCTGCGAGGCATGCGCATTAAGACGAAAGCACCGCATCAACCAGGTGTTGTCAAGATCTGGTTTTCAATTTTATCCATCACTTGCTTTTTTGTTGATTCTTATCTGAGAATCGACTTTCTTATACAGGAGTTCCTCATATCACAAAAATACGTATAGCTTGTGTTTTGTTCTTATCAATTCATCAACTGAACGCAGGGACTGCGCAGGAAGTCGTCATCGATTTAGATTAGTATACTATGTACATTTTGTATTTGGCAAGCTAGCTTTTCAATCGATGTAAAATAAGATGACAACATCAACAACAACTGAACTGCGAGCGAAGCGACCGAAATGGAGGCACGGGAGCTAGCCTTCAGAAATAGGTTTTAAGGCCACACAATTTGGAACGTTGTAAAACACCCTCTCATGAAATTAAGGGCCTTTATATAAAAATTTTGTTGTTGAGAAGAAGCTGAATCTCATTCAGATAAGTTGCATTTTTATTCTTGAAGTACCCTGGGTACCAGAGCCTCGAAATTTAGATGAAAGGAAATTGGTAAGGAGGAAAAGAGAAGGAAGAAAGGAGAAAGAAAGTACTTTCTTTCCTTCCTTATTTATTTCTTTTTATTATTTTTTGGCTCTGGTACCCAGGGTATTCTTGAAGCTGATGGTAACATTTGTTAATGAGTACTGTTACGGTATTACCTTCAGAAAACATTGATATAAATAATTTTGAATGAATGAATGAATGAATGAATGAATGAATGAATGAATGAATGAATGAATGAATGAATGAACGAATGAATGAATGAATGAATGAATGAATGAATGAATGAATGAATGAAATATTTTCAAGCGAGACAAAAGCCCGGTTGTCACTTGTCAGATGTCGAAGGAACAAGCGGCACAACTCATACGGATAACCGCGCAACGCACACGGACCGCTGCGCAAAACCAAGGTGAAGTCAACTTCCGTAACAACAACAAGAACAACACAAAAAATATTCCATCATGGCGGACGCGAACGAAGGGACGTTGAACGGGGATCATGAAGAAATTAATGGAGAAAATAAGGAAATAGGGAAAAGAGAAGCATTAAAACAAATGAAAAGGAAACAGTTGGTATCACGGAATGAAGAAAGATTGAAAATAAGAAGAATTAAAGCTATTTTGCGGAAAGAAGTCGGAGAAAGAAATGGTGATGAGTTGGAATTCCTTCACAGGTACTCGAAGGTGGCAAGCGAAATTTTGAGAAGAAAAGAAAAGAAAAAGATTTTGGATGAACGTACAAAGGAGGTTTGCGTTTTTGGTTGTATGTTTTATTTTTATTTCAGGGGACTCGGTCTGGAATTTACTGTCCTCCCAAAAGGAAAGGCAAGCAGGAAAGAAATGGGAGTTTCCCCTTTCTCTATCATCAACAACAAGGAAGGTATTTCATTAAACAGATTACAGAAAAGTTTGTATGATTAGTTTTACTATCAAAGCAAGAACTATAGCCTTGGTGCATTTTTGATGGATTTTAGAATTTAGAGTACATACATGAAATTGAGTACATTTTTAGTAACTATCTAGACTGATAGCTTTGCAAAGTGTGCGCGGAAGATGTGCGCCTGGCCATTGTTTTAAACAATGAACCATTGTTCTTCCTGAAAGTGCGCGTGGAAGAACTCTGGGTTACTATTAAGAAAGTCTGGTAAGCATAAAATCAAGCATGTGCATACACTGATCCTTACCTAATGAACAAAACCCTACCAAAGCCCTACCAAGGTGTGCAATACTTGGATAGCCCTTAAAATTCTGTTCCAAATATTTGTGGGTATTCAATAGAGGACTTGTCCTTGCACAACCAAGATCTTGGCAAAAAATGGTCCTATCTCTCATAACTGGGGCACATCTAAGATCTGCAATAAATTTGCATACTTCCCAAAGAATTTTTGGACCGCTAGGAAAGTACAGATGAAATAAAATCTTAAATGAACAGATTTTTTCATGAGATCTATATGAAATGAAAAATTAAATGAAATCTTTTGTATGTACACCCTTCAGTATCTCCAAAAAGTCTAAAGCTGTGGTGAATGTAGCATATCAATGAATTCCGCCTGGTTTAGCATAGGTTTCAAATCTTTAAAAGGGTGGGTGTCAAATTCAACAAAGCATTTCTTTCAACTGGATGGCGTCAAAGAAACTTGAGCTTGTTTACTATATTTGTACCGTTGGACTATTTGAAATCTTCAAGATTTTCACAATAGACAATTACGCTAAAGAGGGCAGTGGGGAGCCTTTTACCAAGATACATTGCATTCAAATTAGGAATCTTTAACAATTCTATAGAAATTTGATCAAAGACCACAGTGCATCTTGGTAAAATGTTCCTCGCCGCCATCTTTAGGGTAATCGTCAATTGGAGTGCTTTTCTCCTTTTTTGAAAATTCCAGAAAAATTTTCACAAAAACTTAAAACTGTCATGATGTCTAAACTGTTTTACGCAACATGAAATAATTTCCAAGAAAACCATAGTTTATTGATGTCTACAATATGGTATCAGGCTCTTTGGTTTAGGATTTAGAAATTTGATGACATCACACCCTAAAATGAGTTGAGATTTTGACTGTGCTGCACTGTATAATTGCAAAAGGTTTTCAAAATTTCTGAAAAGTCTAATGGTAGAATTTTGGATAGGAACTAACAGTTTCTTTTAAGCCATTCAGGTTTAAGAAATATGCCTACAATTTTACACCTTACCTTTGTTGGCCAACTCAAACATTTGGAACCTATGCTACCTGGTTTCTTCTGTCTGTATCTCTGCTAATCATATACAGTGCTAATACATGTTGATTGCTTATTTCACATGATCTCTGTAGAAGCAAGACAGCCCAGAAGAGCTGAGAGAGAAATGTGATGCCTTGGCAGAAGCAATCAGATCTTCTAAACATATGGTGGTGTATACGGGTGCAGGAATAAGCACAGTAAGGATATTTGATTTACTGTATAATGTTAATATTTCCTGACTTAGCTGGAAGCAGGAGTTATTCTGTGTCAGTAATGTCTTTGGTCTAAGATGATGCTATCATTCTATTTTCAAACATATCCGTTAAAGCTCCCCCATTGCTATGAATTGTTAGATTTTCCACTGACTAGCTCTATCTTTCTTTTAGGCTGCATCTATTCCAGATTACAGGTATGTGAGTTTGAATAATTTAGAGTTTAGTTTGTGAAAGGAAGTGATCTTTTTCATGGACTTTGTATCAAATTGATGGATAAATTAGCACCCCATAGCAGTTGACGCTTCATGTTGGATGCAGTGTTGAAGGTGTTTTGGCACAATGGTTTAATCCTCTGACTTTACAGATAGAATGGTCAGAGGGAGTGGGCTCAATACCTGGTAGGGCCCCACCACTTGAGCGTCATGACAAGGGGTCATAGGCTTGATTAGCACCTATCTACTTCTACGATCCAAGCACTTGGCACTGAAAACCACAGTCACCCCTTGATGTTGGTAAGAACAGTCACCATTGATCTGGGAAAAAATTAGAGAAATCAATTTATTGCTACTGCAACAAGAGCTTTGTCCTTGACCATTCGATCTTGTGAATTATCTTTAAATACATTTTATAGCTGCATAGTGCAAATCCAAGGAAATAATGGGTAGAATCATCGATTAATAGGATTTAGATTAGGAGTCCAGGGGTGAAACCCCAAGGAAAAAAGTAGCACTCCCTAATGAACAATCTTTTACATTTGTAAAAACGAGAATCTATCTCCCCCTCCCTCAACTCTTTCTCCGTGAATTGGAATGAACCAGAAACTGACATTGGATAGAAAGTGAAGGACTCTCCCTAAAGTCCCCCAGAGGGACATGGCTTCAGCCAGGATCTACTGTAATCTATTTTTTAGAAACTGATGTTAATTTTTCAGCAGAAGAGTAAGAACTGGGCAATAGACCTATTTGCTGTTCTAAAAAATGTCAAAATCAAGTGATTTCTGCCTCCCTCTCCCTCAACTCTTTCTCCGTGAGTTGAATGAAATGAACTAGAAAACTTATATTGGAAAGAAAGTGAAGGACTCTCCCGAAAGTCCCCCAGAGTGGCATGGCTTCAAATGGGATCCAATCAATTTTTAGAAACTGATGTTAATTTTTCAGCAGCAGAATAAGAACTGGGTAAAAGACTGTTTAGCTGTTCTAAAAAATTTCAAAGTCAAATGATATTTTCATGCGTTTCATAGAATTTTTATATGTGAACAATAGTGATAGAAGAGAAGGTCTAATGCTACCAAGATATCATAAAGAATCTTTATGATATCTTGATGCTACATGATCAAACATTTGATATAGATGTGTAAAAATATCACTTGATCCTGGCACTTTATGGAATAGCTAAAAAGTCTGTATATGGTCTAAAGAGTCTAAAGAGTCTATATATGGTATTTACCATCACATTTTGCCAGAAATTCTTGTAATTTTGTTGTGTTATTGCATTGTGTCATTACTTTCATTACAATGGACTATAATCCTGTCTTCTCTCTTAGAGGACCAGATGGTGTTTGGACCAAGCTCTCAAAAGGCGAAGATTATGGGTAATGAATCTTGCTTTGTTAGCTGTTACTTATTCATTATAAGAGAACGCATGGCCGAGTGGTTAAGGTGTCTGACTCGTAAGCCAAAGGTCAGAATGGCCGTAGGTTCAAATCCCGCGCTGGACAGTTTGGTCGCTGTCCATAACTCTAGCCCAGGTCGACCAGAGTCATGTGAGGGAAATCTGGTAGCTGTGGCAGGTAGCTGCAGCGGACTGATGGTAAAACATCCGTGGCCCCTACTGGAAATAAGTCTCTCAGACTTTCGCAGCTAGCCACGTTAAATATAAATACCTACCCTACCTAAGATGACCATAACATATGAAACATGGCTTAATCCATCTTTCATATTCATTTTTACA